>VYZT01027969.1:37778-87145 GCA_013400735.1 Pomatostomus ruficeps | reverse complement strand
TTATTCTCTTATTTATCACACTGTGAAACAGAATTGGTAATTGGGACACACTCNACACTGTGAAACAGAATTGGTAATTGGGACACACTCTGGTGTAGTTATTTCCTGTTTGTGTGATAGTATATAAAGATTTTTCATTACGTAATAAACATCTTTGTATACCACCATCTTGTGAAGTCCGTGACCCCTCATCAATCACCACATATATATATGTTATAAATAATAAGCCAATTAATAATTAAAAAGGGTTTATTAAAAATTAATTGAAAAGTCACAATTAGAGATTAAATTGACGATCTGCCAAAGCTACAAAACAAAGGGAACAGCGCTGGGTGCATGACCACGCGCCGAGGTAGCCAGAGACACGCCCCCCAGGGCTTGTGCAGCAGATTTTATCTCCCCGGGGTGTCAATCAGCAGCTTTTGCTACTTTAATCCAGTCATGGGCTCTGGGGTCTTTGGTCTACCCTCAGGAACGCGGACTGAGTTGATTGACTCTACCCACTCGGAGCACCCCGAATTATGAAATTAGGAGGGTTTTAATTTCGATTGATGTCCTGATTGACACTCACAGAGAAGTTTCTGGAGAAACCCCGGGTTTGGCCATTTGTTCCCATTTATAACAATTGAACATTATTAAACAATTACAAATAACACAATTGCAACAACACCCAAAACATTATATTAACAAAACAGCTAACGGGTGGAAAACAGAACTTAATATAGATAACAACAATATAAAACAGAACTGGGGTGAAACGTTTTCTTAAACATTCATAACCCATTAACTTATTAATGAATTTATTTCAACAATGTGAAAGCCAACTTTCTTTTGATATTTGTAACATATATATATATAATTCTCCTGAGGAAGAGAATAAAAATTTTAAACATCACAACTATATTGACTCCGTTGTGCTTAGTTTTGCCCGTTAATTTGTCTAAATCTGAGTGAGGAGGATGGTTTTGCCAAATGACTATGAGAGTTTTTTTAAGAAAGAGGACTTGGAATAAAGAAAGATAAGCTTTTAAAAACAGGTTACCCCTTCCAAGAGATGCTAGATATTTAACGCAGTTCCCGCAGGTCGGGAGCGTGGGTCTATGTTGAATATCGCATAGAAATTCACAACGTGTGTTTGCCTGCCGTTGCTGCCGTCCCCAGCCCTCATACTCACGATCCCGGTGCTGCGGAGCCATTTGCCAGGGAGGTGCGTGCCATCTAGTGGCACCCGGGCACACGGCGACACCGGCACCCAGACAGAGTCACAGAATCAACTGGGCCGGAGAAGACCGAGATCATCGAGTCCCACCTATGGCCAAACACCACCTTGTCAACTACAACACGGCACCCAGTGCCATGTCCAGTCTTTCCTTAAACATCTCCAGGGATGGTGACCCCACCACCTCTCTGGGCAGGCCATTCCACTTCCATTTCTTGAAGAATTTCTTACTAATGCCCAACCTGAACCATCACTGGTGCAGCTTAAGACTATGTCCTCTTGTCCTGTCACTGGTTGCCCGGGAGAGGAGGCAGCTCTCCACCTGGCTATACCCTCCTTTCAGGGATTTGTAGAAAGTGATCAGGTCATCCCTGAGCCTACTTTTCTCCAGGCTTAGTTTAAGGGCTGGGGAGGAGCTGCTGGACGTAACCCATCATGAACGAAAACCAAATGTATTCACTTCCAGCAGCAGTGCCTCTTGCAAATCTCTCTCCATATTGCAAAATATTGCCTCTAATTTATCTTTAGCTGTATTGGCAGCTCCTTACTGATCCTTATCTTCCCCCTCTACTCCACTCTTGTGAAAACGTGCCTGGATCGCTGTGTCCAGCTTTGGGGGCCTCAGTAAATGCAGGACACCAACCTGTTGGAGCAGATCCAGAGGAGGACCACGAGTATGATCAGAGGGATGGAGCACCTCTCCTATGAGGAAAGGGTGAGAGTGTCACGGTTGTTCAGCCTGGAGAAGATAAATTTCTGAGAGAGACGTTGTTGTTGCCTTCTAGTACTGAAGGGAGCCTACAAGAAAGCTGAAGATAGACTTTTTACAAGGGCATGTAATGACAGGATAAGGGGGAATGGCTTCAAACTAGCAGAGAGTAAGTTTAGATTAGATTATTAGGAAGAAATTCTTTGCTGTGAGGGTGGTGAAGCACTGGAAAAGGTTGTCCAGAGAAAATGCGGATGCCTCATCCTTGGAGGTGTTCAAGGCCAGATTGGAGCTTTGAGCAACTTGGTCTAGTGAAAAGTGTTTCTGCATAGGGAGGGCAGTTGGAACTAGATGAAATTTCAGGTCCTTTCCAATCCAAACCAGTCTACGATTCCCTGACACAGGCAGGTCAGCAGGTCCCTCTCCCTCCAGAGGCAGGAAGGAGCCTGGCCCCGAGCGCCTCGGGTCGTTAAACGAGGCTCGGGGGGCCGGCAGCCCCCACAGCGAAGGTAGCGCACCCGCGAGCCTCCCGCCCCCACGGCTGCGGCACGGACTACAGTTCCCAGGTGCCCGCGGGACGGGCCTGCGTGGCCGCTAATGTCATCACCCCTGCGCGGGGCCTGCTGGGAGCTGTAGTAGGGGTGGGGGGAAGATGGCGTCCAAGGTGACCGTGGCGCTGCGGCCCGTGAAGAGTATCGTGGTCCGGTTCTGCCCCTTCGAGCCCAACGTGGAGAGCACGAGGTGAGGGGGCTGCGGGGGCGACCCTGACCCCGGCCGCGCTCTGTTCGGGCTCCCTGTCTGTAGATGCCCCAGCGCTCTCTGTCCGCCCTCGTTGCGCCCTCCCGGGTGGCGCGTTCCGCGCGTCTCCCGGCAGGCGGGCGGGTTGGGCTTTTGGCACACCGGGTTCGTTCTGTGCTGGCGTTCGGAGGGTCTGTGCCCTGGTGTAGTCCCTTTTGATAGGCGTGTGCACTGAGCTTTACCAAATTGCTCAGTGGGTTGCCCCTCAGTGGCTGATCCTGTAGTGAGGGTATGCAGCCACTCCAGATGCTGCTAACGGGGAAGCGGGGCAACAGCAGCTCCTCTGTCCCGGTAATTAATTGTTGGAGAAGTCTAAGGGATTGTGCTTCCCCAGCGATGTAGGTTCTGGACCAAACAATTGCAAAATGTCGTTTTGCAATGATTTTACAGGCACATCTACTTTTAAAATTAATTTAGTAACACAGTTTAGCTCAGAATATCTTTAAGCTGCCAGAATAGCAGTTTAAAGTAGCTGTCATGCATTTCGGGAATCTACAGGAGACCAAAGATGTCATATAAATAAATGCTGTCTCAAACCCAAACAAGAAAACATTGGCAAGCAAGTTATGTATTTAAAAAAAAAAAAGAAAATGACTTTGCTGTTTATTTTTTTATTATTGTGAGTAACTCAGCTGAGAGAAACACAGAAAGTGTATACACGAAGTTTTACACAGTTCTTTGGTATGCTTTTTACATGTTAGAATATAAGGAACATCCACCTGGATTTTTAACAGTGATTCTCTCCTAGGAAGTACCTGTCTGAACTTAGGTACAAATCTTATTTTGTTTATACTTTGTTGCCCAGCAATATCAAGATATGCAAATTAGCTTTAGAAATATGCTTCCTTTAATTTCTGTCTGCAGCATACTTAATATGTTTTTTAATATATTTTCAGAAAATTTCTCCAATGTATTTACCATAAAAAAATCCAAGCTACTAATACAAACTGTGAAGTGACTGCTGATGTGAGACATGATGGATCTGAACCTGTTGTGGATGTTATGTTTGGTAAGGAGCTTGTTTTTAAACAAACAAAAAACCCCAGGGTTTGTGTCATTAAAATGTTATTGTATTCTATCTTTTATTTTTTTAAACTGTGATTTTTTTTGGCTCTGGTCCATAGCTAGATGTTATGCAGCTGGGAGGAGAAAAGAAAGAGGGTGTCACTAACAGCCTGATGTCTAGATAAATGTGTATATATGTCTCTACTACAGTTAGATCTACATCCAACAACTGACTACATTGGAGCTGAGTGAACTTTTATAGTGATGTACTTGTATGACCTTGCAGTCAGGTACAATTCCAGGAAAATAAAGGTAGCTCCATTTTTATGTAATAATCTGTTTACTTTCTGTGATTTTTTTATGTTACCTGTGGTGGAGGCATCTCAGTCTTGAGAACAGAAGGTTGAATACCTTTAGTTGCTTATGCAACTGAGTAACTGCAATTTGAAGGAACTGCTCAGATGGGTGAGGCCATACGTGTGCAGATGGACCTGCAGAATGAGATCAACTATGTACAACAAATTTCTTGGTTTCCTTTGAGGGTACAGTGAGTGGGTAGGGAATTGGTGGTGAAAATTTCATCAGTTCTGGAAGTGTCCCAGATTCTAGGCTATGAACAGATGGCTCTAATCTGCTTTTGTCCTTTTCTCTGGCTGCATCTTCTTTCCTGCTGTGCTATAATGGACCAATATGTCATGTAGCCCATTAAAGTTTTCATTATTATTGATTTGTGCTACCACCTTATCTTTAAACTTCCATATTTTTAGTGAATTGGTGGAAATCTCAAAAGTGTTGAATGTTCTTTGTTTTGCTTAGGAGAGCCTACCTATTGCATGTTAACATTGCTTGTTTCTCCCTCGTGGCTCTGTCTTTCCCATCCTTGTCATGTATTAAGACTTAAGCAGTAAAGCTCTATGTTTTTTCACAGTGTAAACCCAAAACAGATTATCTCTTTAATGCCAAGACACCTCTAAACTCTTCATGTTTTAAGAGCTGATTTTTCTCCACTGAAGGGTTTGCAACCCTTGTGGTTGGCAAAGATGGGGCTGGAACATGGATGCCAGGCATGGTATTTCACAATATGGGTTTGGGTATCAGTTTTGTATTTGCATATCTTGCAAAATAATTAACTTGGGTACGATACTCAGCTTCTACTGCTTCCTGCCTGTTTTAAAATAAATTCTTTCAGAATTTTAGAAATCCTAGTGCTCTCTATTTTTTTACATTATAATCACCAGATTGTGTGAACCAATTTGTTGTTTTGGCTGAAGAAGTACATTAAATGGACCACAAACAACAGATTACTAAAATGCGTAGCCATGTGTGGAAATTGTGCCTTCCAATGCCTTCTTTGCCTTTTGTGAGGTGACTTGGGGAGCATAGTGTGAGCCGTTCTTATCAAATGTGTTCTTACTATAGGCATGCCTAGACAAATGTTTCAGATTTTTCAATAATGCAGTGCAGAAGTGAAAATTAAATGCATATTGTGTGCAGTTTGATATGTTTGTTTGGTGGTCATGCGTAGTCAGGTTCCTTGGTAGCTAGAGTACTTTCTAATCAGAAAAGATGAACAGGGTATTTGGATTTATATGTACAAAACAACTACACACTAGAGTAGTTGTTACTTTGTGACTTCTTAAGATTTTCTTCATTTACAGCTGATGGAGATCGATTGATAATGAAAGGAGCCAACCTGACGACAGTGGAAATGTTAAGAGCATTAGGGTCCAGATGTAATGCAAAAGACCTTAAGGAAGAACAGAAAAACAAGAAGAAGAATGTCTGAAGAGTGGAAAGACAAGTGTGTTTGCATCTACATGTGTTAGAAACAGCAGGCTGCACAGAAGGCTTTTTCCAATGTAACAAAATCTGAGAGATGGCCACAACACATTAAATGTTCCTGCCTTCCCTTGAAGGAGAACATACTAGATCAACAAATCTTCTAACACTAGTGGACCAGAGTGGTGTAAGATGCATGAATGCGTCTTTCTAAGCAGCTACATGTTGGACTAATATCACATGTGTTTGCCTATCAATGTGAATAATGCACATTAGCGATTAAATTAATACTGCAATGAAGCCAGATCTCTTTGGGTATTATTTCCTACAAAATTTGTATAAGTGTAATACAAAACATTTTTGGAGTCGCTATTATTATTATTGGAAAGCTATTAAATTTATTAAAAATTTGAATTTTTAATTTTAAAAGTACTCATCATTGACTTAGCTGAGGGACAGCAGCCTGCAAATACAGAGTGGTTTTTGTAATACTATGTTATAATATATCTGTTGCTAGGTCCCTACCACTTTCTTCCTCTTTTTTTTGAAGGAAGTGGGAAATTTTCTAAATGTAAATTTAGCTCAGCAATTAAAGTAACAAGGTAATGGGACTGTCAACACACAGTGGAGCTACTCATCCTGCATAGAAGTAACTAAGTTTAGCTCAGAGGGAAAGGTAAGTTAGTTTTTTTGATAATTGGAGAAAAGGGCTATCTTTGAAGTTCAGTTTTGTAGCGGTTTTGTCACTCACTTTTGGGATATTTCATTAAATATTTTATAAAGATCAAAGGGAGAGCTTTATTTGGTGTTTATAGTCCCATGTCCAACCCTATTATTTGTTAAAGTAACTGCGTAGGTATCTCATCTGTATTGCAAAGCTCTGCAGGTTTGGAAAGGTTGATCTCTCCTCAGGCTGTGCTGCACGTATGTTTCATGTGCGTCAGTTTTGTTCATAATGAAAATGTAGTTCTGGTTTTGAGAACTTGCGAGGCTTTAGTTCTACCTGTTGTTAGTCAGATGCCTGGTTCCTCTAAAA
Source organism: Pomatostomus ruficeps (assembly GCA_013400735.1). Classification (NCBI taxonomy): domain Eukaryota; kingdom Metazoa; phylum Chordata; class Aves; order Passeriformes; family Timaliidae; genus Pomatostomus; species Pomatostomus ruficeps. The sequence continues at coordinate 80,599 of VYZT01027969.1, read as the reverse complement.
CTGGTACATATATTTCCAGTTAACTTGGCAGAAGATCTGAAACTAGTTTTACCTTACTTTTGCCAAGATAATTAAATGGACACTGTCCATTCTGGAAGCAAGATGGTTTTAAATAGCACTGTCAGGGTAATTCTTTGCAAGTTCTTCATTAGAATGTTGAAGTCAAGGTGATGTCTTAACTTGAAGAAGGAGAGTTGTGCTAAAGACATGGGGTGTGTTTGCAACAAACAGAAGAGCATGAGATGAGACAATTCAATGAAATTTGGCCATGGGAACAATAGATGTGAATAACTTGGTCTGGGATAAATACCTTCTCTGCACTGGAACCCTTTCTTTTATCAGGCTACCAGCTGTTCAGAGTGGTTTTGGAGTGCTGAGCTGCTAAACCTGCTACTGAGCTCCCTTTTAGCAGAGGGGTTATGAGAACACCTGAAACTGAGAAGATTTTAAATCCTGACAAGATAGAAGAGTACCAAAGAAGGGGACCAAACTGAAATAAGAATGTTCAAAGGAGAGGTGGTTTTATTGTTTTATTTTGTTTTGGTTTTCCCACAGTTTAGAATAACATCATATATCATTATTTTATCTGAAAAAGGTAAGTGCAGGAAGAGTGAGAATTGTTCAAGTGGAAGACCTATGCAGAATTATTGTTTCCCTGGTTACTCATGTATTCATATGCACAAAAGCCCTCTACTATATCAATGATTTTTGTGATTTTTTTTCTTTCTTTGACAGTCTGTACAATAGTGTATAAAACCTGTGTTTTAATGTGAAAGTGCCTACATACATCTTAAATAATTAGCCATCTATAAGTGCTTAAAGAGTAAAACAGGAGTTAAGTAATTAATAATTATAAATAATAATTAAGTTTCTATAGTGTTCATTTTTGCCTTGCATTGGGGCTTATATTTATGAATAGAAAAGGGAGAAAAATTAAGATCCTAGCAAGTTTTTTATCATCAAAGTAAGTCCCTTCTGTTATCAAAGAAAGGTAGTTTATTTTTTTTGCTTTACTAGCATGGATAGGCATCCTGCTCTGTAAACACACACTTTTGCTAGGTGCTTTCAGGTTAATCCACACATGCCCAAACTTCCTGCTTAGGTTAGGCCAAAGGCCTGCAAGTCACCATTGAGAGATCACCAACAATTCAGTGGATGAGGTGTAGGCTGGTGCTGCTTTTGCTGTGGGTGTTGGGAGCTGCAGTTTGCAGTGATAAAGCTCTGATACATTTTGTGCATGAAAAAGAAGTAATGACTGGGGTTTTTAATATGCAACGTGTAAAGTAAAACCTACAAGACAGAAAAATCAAGCTAAAAATATGCATCCTCAAGACTACAAGATACTGGAGTGATACAAACAAGCAAGATGGGCAAGAAGGCACTCCTCTGATGATTATTATGCTAATATGTAGAAAAGTGCTCTCCCTGTGCTGTGGAGATAAAGGTACGAATTTATTTTTCAAGTATATTAGAGATAATCTGTAATGACTTTCTTCCCTGAGCGTTTAGATAGCTTTGCTGCAAGCTGCTCCTGCGCTCTCAACTCCTGCTGCTGAAACAAAGCTCTGACAGCCTCCTGACATGCCCAGGCCAGCGCTGGGGATGTACAGGGTATTAAGGTCACTCATGTAGAACAAAGCGTGTCTGGGTGAGCATTGACTTTGCATGTTGTTGTTCTTTAGCCCGCTAATCTTGATTACTGTATCCCACCAAAAATGTGGGCGCTTGCCCAAATATAAAAGGAACTGGAATGTGCTCTAAAAAACTAGGATTGCCTAAATGCAAGCACCATGGCCTGGTAGGATGTCTGATAGCAGGTGATGACATTAAAATGGCTAAATCTCTAATGCCTGGAGATTTAACATTTATTAGAATCATCTTAGATCTGTTCATTGTACAAATACCTATTTATGTAGAAGCTCCTATCAGTGCATAGGGAAAATAGTCCTGAAACGGATGAAGGCCATTCAGATAACACAACCTGACTGAGGTACTTCCATTTTAAGTATCTGCAGCATTGTTTTTGGAAAAATATAACGGTATGTTTATTAAAGACTTCAACTAGGAGCAGCAGTGTTAATGAATATTGCAAGTTCTTCACCTCTGTTTGTTGTTTGAATTTTAAATGATCAAGGAGTTTATATGGTATAAAAAAGCCAGGAAAACCCCTCAAAAGTTGAATATCCTGGGACTGTATTTAACAGTTGTCAAAATGCTTGCTTTCAAATGTATCTCCTACACGTGTATACACTCCTTGTGGTTTTAAGAATTGCTGGCTCACTGCCCACCTCACCAATTCCATGTGCAACCAGTTTCCCTGGATGCAGGCCCTGCTTTTTCACTGGGTGACTTGGAGTCACATTGAAACTGACACATTGTCTATCAGTGATGCCTCTTCCAGATGCACATCTCTGCCTTCTCCATCTCCTGGCCTAATAATATTTTTCTTTACTGGTATTGTTTGATCTCATCCAGTCTCCCCTTTTCCCCTGGAAGGCCTGAGTCACTCTTCTGAGCCCTTTTATTGTTTGCCAAGAGCACGCAGTGGCTTCAAGCAGCCAAGGTACTCTGCTGCTGGTAGACCACTCCATGTTCTCTGCTTGCTGCTCAGCCTTGCTCTGTAAACTGATAAATGTTGGGATGGAGCAGCATGAACAGGTAGAGGCGGTACTTTGCTTCTGATTAACTTGGCAAAAAATGATCTTTACATTGAGCTGGTGTTCTCAGGATTTTACAAAACAGATGTTAGGGGTGTGAAGGCAAAGGAGTGGCTGACCTGTTTTGATCATGTCTCTTGAAGTTCCCAAGTGGTACTTGAAAGCAGAGTTAAGGCAAACCTAGAGACTCTGCTTGACTTAAAGTGGTTTCCTACGTAGTGGCAGTGTTAATAGCAGAGGTTAATAGCACATCAAAGGAAATCTTTGCATTGTGCTTCCCTGGAAGAGGTGAGTTTGACTTGTTTCCATGTGAAGATTTCTTTTAAGGCCAAATAGCTGGAAAAGTGAACCAGCAGACCTGTTTGTGAAGGGAATGTTTGGTCAATAGGAGCAAAGCCTGGGAAAGACATCCTTAGTGGACAGATTTTCACAATTCAGACTGACAATCCCTGCAGGAAGGTCAGAGGACAGGCAAAGCAGCAGGTTCATTCCTTACTCAGGCACTGCTCCTCTATTTCTTTTGAAACCTCCACCCTGTTTCAACAAGGAGTCAAAGACTAGCCTTATTGTAAAAACACCATAGTCAGCATGCAACACCAGCAAGTTTGTCCTCCCTAACACAGTTCTTGCATGGATGCATGGAATTGTCTTTTCACTGCTGGGGATTCTGAGTGGTTCAAGTCACTTGCATCAATAAAAGAAACAATAGACATTTTCATAGAGTTTTTAAAGTATCTTTTTATGGATGAAGATTTATAGAACTTGACTTCAAAATCCACTGCTCAAATGAATTTCAGAGTCTTTACTGGGAATGAGAAATTTAAGAATCCGATGATTACTTCTTCCTTTCCTTCAAATAGCTAGATCAGTATCAAGCTGCACATAAAAGAAAAGGTGGCAGAATCAGTACCAAAAACATGTGGCAGAAGCATAGGAAAAAGTCAGGGAACTGCAATGTAATTTCATACTTCCTTACAGATTTTCTCTGGTCTAGTTGTTAGATACTACATATCATATCTTGAGATGGAATCAGGGATGTGAACCCAAATACTGTGAAACTTTTCAAGTCTAGAAAAACAAACTGGAAAATACCTGCTTGTCCTGCACAGTTGCTTGAGATGCCAGAGGCAAGAATTTTCTTAGAAGACTTTTGAACATGAGTCATGTAGTCAACCCTCTTGGCAAACTGAGCATGTTGGCAGTGGGGATGGGATAATAGTAAAACTAGCTTTAGCTTCCAAAGGGTTTTCCCCCAATGTTCTACAGTCCATGAAAAAGGAGATAATGAAAGGTGAGTCAGAACTGGAAGCTAATGCATTGAGTGGCACCCTGGAGAGCCTCTCTCTTCCTGCTGCATGCAGGCGTGAGGAGGCTTGTGCTGTTTGGTGAAAAGGAACCCCCACCAACAGTGCCTCAGGTGTTTCATACCTAAGCCCTTGTTGCCCCAGGATGAAGTCCTTTGGGAGCCCTGGTCAGGTAGCCTACACATATTCCTAGCACCCTACTGTATGATTTTGGTCAACAGGAAGAGGAGCAATTGTAGCCCCTCTCCAGCTCTCCTGGGAAAAGTGTTGGTATCCACATCACAGTGAGAAGACTCTTCCTCTGCAGAGTCTGAGTGTCAGGCTCAAATTTCTGTACTATGATGCTCTCCTTTGTGACATCCTGAGAATGAAAAATATGGTTATAGCTATAAATGAAACCTTGGTTTTTTTCCCCAGGGTTCCCTTCACAGTGATTGATCAATATCCTTAGAAATAGAATGCTACATATGCAATCAAATAAAAAAGCTAAAGATTTATACACTCTTTTAAAATCCAGAGGGCACATCTGTACTTTGTGATTCCAAATTTCGTAAGCTAATTATTCATCATCAGTAGAAATATTTGTTTTATCATTATCTATTCCAAATAATTTTGACACTCTGTCCTTGCCCTGATGTCCTTATTGTTCTAGACCACACAGAAAGGATGAAGTTGAGGTTTTTATTTGTCCTTATTTATAGAGACATCATTTGGGAAGATTTTTTGTGCATCTGAGGTTTCTAAGAGCCATGCCAGAGTATCTGCTTTCTGAAAGTCTCTTCTGTGAGCAGGTATTCCCTGCTAATGTACTTTTGTTTTATGTGTATCAAAGGCTTTTTCAGTGCTAAAACTACACCTATGGAAGATTTGTAGTCACCATGATTTCTTTCTTAGCATAGCAATGACTATGCTGATTATAAAATTCTGAAGATAAAAATATTTTTATTCTAGTGTGTGGATGTTTGCTATTCAGTGTAGATACTGCTGCTAAATAAAAAGGGCTTTTCAAAGCTTCCAGTGTTGGGCATCACACAAGGTCACATATCTGCATACTGTGAGCTGGGCTGGATCTGACATCAGATCATTTTTGTCTGGAATGAGGGAAATGAAACCTGGAGTCCTCTTTCAAGTGACTGCAGGTTTCTGGAGCTTTCTCTCTCATCACTGAAGCTGGCTACAGTCAGTGAGCTGTGACACCATTGCCACAGTAAACTTTGGCCCAGAAGCATTTCCCTTTAAGCTCGGTTTGAACGTGCTGCTGCCAACGTGCAGGCCCCATGCTCGGGCGCTAATTGCATTACAGTAATGCCCTGTGGCACGAGGAGTGCCGGGGCGCTGGCTGGCTTGGTGCTGGACGCCGGCACGCGTGAGCCTGTCCGCCCTGACAGCTGGCTACCCAGGGCAGGTGCAGCAGCCTCCAGAGCCACAGCAAGGATTCTTCAGGCCCATGCTCCGTGCTGGAGAGCAGTATGGCTTTGTTTTGACTTAAAAACAGATGTATTGCACAAAGCTCATTGATAAAACACAAGCTATGCCCAGCTCTTCTAGCTCAGAGGGAATGAAATGCTGATATGCTGGGAGATCTTGTGCATATTGACATACAAGGGAAAACGTGCAGGTTCATGCGTTGTTCCTTCATAATCCCTGGTCTAGTATTGCCCAAGCAAACATTTCTTGAGTGGCAAAGCTTCCTTAGGCCAGCTAGGCAACTGTAGCATGTGTTTCATCATGCCTGCCCAGTGATGACATAGCTGGGAAGGGAAAACCACAATTGTACAAGGGAACAGAAACAAAGCTGTGCTACTGTATGCAATTTTTCCCATCCATGCCTTGGGGGTGAGTAACTATTATTCATGTATTGCTTTAACTTTTTTCCACAGCTAGTGATAGGCCAAAGAGTAAAATTTGGGCAGTCATGTCCAGTTTTCCTGACAATTTTTTAAGGCTTTCTCATGAGGTAATCTTATCTAAAAGAAGCCTACCACTTAGAAAAGGTAGTCTATATACACAATATGTCTGTATACTAGAAGGAAAGCGAGATCCTCCCTTATACAGTAGAGCATAGTGCTATCAGATTGGGCTCCTTCTAGGTTAAACATATGGGCAGTTTAATGAGTAAAGGTCTAGGAAAAAAGTTACACCTCCTATAGAACCTGGTTAGTGATATGTTGCAGACGAGGGCGTGGTGCCCTGCCCTGCCCAAGCAGCAGGTATTGTGACTCCAAAAGACAAAATATGGCTTAGATTGCATGCAGAAGGTGAAGCTATGGCTATGTGAAGAGAAACCTCAAACACTGCTGGCCACAGCTTCCCAGCTCCCACGTGAGATGAAGCATCACTGCATGATCCACACCTGCCCGAAGGAGTAGAATGAAGGTCTCTGTGTACTCTTTTGCCTTGGTCCCTTTTTTTTTCACTTGGTAATGAAGATGTAACATCCTCCCCTCCCACAAGGCACAAGGGTTTGGCTACCACAGGAAAGCATTCACCCTGGTTAGGCCCAAGCTGCCAAGGTAGTGATTGCTCCAATATGTGGCTACGTGCTTGCCGTGCAGCTCATTTCCTCAGAACAATTTACACTTCTCATTGTAAATTTGATTCTCCTTTTCTTGGACAATGTATAGTCCAATGTGGAAATAAGCAAAACTTCAGAGAATTTATTCTATCTGCACTGGAACAGTAATATGTGGCATAGGAATTCAATGCTGTCCATAGGCATGCATGTATTTGCTACTTCTCTTTTCATTTACCTAAAGAGGAAACTACACAAACACAAAAGGTCTGATTGTGATGTCAGCCTCAAACCAGACAGGAACTGAGATTTACAGGGATGAATCCCTGGCTCAAGCACCTCTAGATACCTGCACATTTTAGTTTGCCTCCCACAGTAGGAGCCATACTTGGCAAATACATACTGTACTGTCAAGATAAGGAACAATGTGTATTTTGTAGCCCAGACCACTTGTACTTTACTCAGAAGGATATATCTCCGGTCCCTGGAGTTACTTTATTTGCTATACAGAAAGTTTCAGCACTATTCTGTTTCAAAGAAGTTTAGAGATGTGACATTGATGATATCACAGCCAGTAATCTATATCACTGGATTGATTAATTTGCAAAACATTAAAACATTGTAAGAATTGAGAGAGATTTTCCACTGTATCCTGCATTTCAGAAAAGGGAGATAAGAGTCTTTTTTCTTATTATGTCTTGTATAAACTTAACATACCTAGACCTGAAAAATTTGTAAGGAGAATAAATCAGACCAAGTGACTTGTAGGAGGATTCAAAACTGTAGCAATGTTGTACACAGGTAGGTAACTGGATCTTCAGGTACTTCAGATCCAAGAATACTGTCTCACCACTAGATGGAAATAGTGGATTTTACATCTTCTGCTGCATTTTCAGCACTTATACCTGAATAATATTTGCATACCATAAGCCATCTGCAGGCAGCACTGCAGAAATGTGGATTCAAAATTATTTGCTAGTGTACATAGAGTAAAGCCAAGATTTCTATTTCTAGAAATTGTCCCTGCTTTACAAGACTGAAGGCTTCCTAATTCCTGAAGGATGATTCTGTTTGATCCCTAAGCTAATGGCTTTTCATTTATCCTTTCTGTAAGCAACCAGAGAACTGCAGGATGGACAGCATATTGGTTCAACTATCATGAATTAGTCAGTAAACATCACCCTAATTTAACATTTACTCTGAAATCTATTACACAAGGCACACACACACACACACATGCAAGATTTAAAAAAAAAAAAAAAAGTGGAAGAATATTGAAAGTCTTGTGTTTCAATGTACCTACTTAATAACACACAAAAAAAGCAATGTGACTTGCAGTCTTATGAGCAGACACTATCATGTTGTTTGCATATTAAAAGCAAGCATATAGTCAGAGAAGCAGAAAGTAATTAAAGACAGCTCTGTATGGAAGGATAGTTGGAGAAAGCTTTTTTTTAAAAAAATCAGTTCAAAAATTATCTGTTTATTTTGTGTATGAAAAATCTGACTTTGTAGAAAGTCTTGAAACTTCCAGCTGCTCTGTGAAGTTGTATTGCAGCAAAGCATAAAGGAAAAAGTCCTCCTTGCTCCAAAACATTTGGCTTTATGGCACCTTCTCATATTGTGAAATGCTGGAACCAGCACAGGACCTACCTTGATGTCTTCTCTGGTTTTGACACTTTCATCTCAAACTCCTTCATGAAAGCACTAGCAGAGAAGTGTAGTAACAATTACTCCTTAAAAAAAACCCTCCAGATACCAGATGTTTCTTCACATTTCTCTTCTACCAAACAGGAGAAAGTAGCTGTGTGTCTCATCCAGTGTGATACAAGGCCGAAAGAGGCAGAGATGGGCATAACGCTGATGCTGGAAACAAATTTTGGGAGTACGCTGGAATAAGGATTTTTGTTGTGATTTAGAAATAGCAGCTTCCTTACAAAATATGACAATAAATCTCTTCACTCACCTGACAGAATTTGACAAAAGATTGGCCCAAACGTCACAGGGCCTGTTGATAGAGTATATTTTATGATGGCACTTCTGTGCCAGTGTACAGTAGTGGCAGCTGCAGTAGGAATTGCAGTTCAATATTGACTAAAACCAAGATATCATATCTCCATTTTTCCAATGCTAAGGCATGAGGTAGCATTCAGGCTTTGATTTTTCCTGTGTACTGCAAGCAACCACATTAGTTCTGTAATTTCATTGGTTTTATTTGCTAAACTGACCACTGTGTGTATGTAGCAGATCTGTTCCCGGGTCGCAGCAAGCTATGGATTGCTGCAGTTCAATAATATGTGATGTACCAGTGGGATTTGGGGAGTTGTTGGGAAGGCTGGCAATCAAACCCTACTTTGGGATGCTGATGCCTTATTGCTCTGTCTCTGTGCCATATGCTGCTTCTCTGTTCCTGAATTTGCCTTGAAAAAAACCTGATGTAATAAACAGCATAATTTAGCATTCAGAGCCTAGGCTGGAGCCCATGAATACTGGCACTCAGCATGCTGGACTCTTTCACCATGGTAGGTGCCGGATGGAGTTTGTGTTCAAAGGAGCATTGAGGCCACAACATCCCTTGGTGGGACAGCTCTGGCAGTGTCCCCCCATTCCTGGCCATTCCCGTTCTGGAGTAGCAGAGAGGGGTTGCGAGTGTGTGTGTGAGTGAGTGTTGTCGTGTGTGTGTGAGAGTGTGTGTGCGTGTGAGCATGTGTGCGCGTGTGTGTGTGCATTTTCTGTGTGTCTGTGTGCATGTGTGTCTGTGTCTGAATGTGTCTGTGTGTGTCTGTCTGTGTGCATGTGGGGGGGTGTGTGTGTGTCTCTGTGCATGTGAGCGCGTGTGTGTGCCTGTGTGCATGTGATTGTGTGTGTGTCTGTCTGTGTGCATGTGAGTGTGTGTCTGTGTGCATGTGAGAATGTGTCTGTGTGTCTGTGTGCCTGTGTGCATGTGAGTGTGTGTGTGTGTGTCTGTGTGCGTGTGAGTGTNCTGTGTGCATGTGAGTGTGTGTGTGTGTGTCTGTGTGCATGTGAGTGTGTGTCTGTGTGCATGTGAGAATGTGTCTGTGTGCCTGTCTGTGTGCGTATGTGTGTGTGTGTGTGTGCCTGTCTGTCTGTGCATGTGAGCGCGTGTGCGGGCGCAGCCGGGCAGTGCCGCGGCATGCCCGCTCTTGCCGCCGCCGCTGCGGGCGGGACTCGCCGGGCGGGGGTTCGGCGGGGACGGGGCCGGGGCGCGGCGGGAGCCCCATTGGCTCTTCCCGGCAGCACATGTTGCCGGCCCCATTATAAAGGCGGCCGCGGCCTCGCTGCAGCCTGTCCTACTGCCTTCCCGTTTCTACAGGGACGCCGCCAGCACCAGTGCCGCTGCCATGGCCATCGACGCGCTTTTGGGCAAATGGTGCCTCGTCTCCAGCGAGGGCTTCGAGGAGTACATGAAGGAACTGGGTAAGGAGCCGGCGCCTCCCTGCCGCCGGGAGGGATGGATGCCGCCCCGGGGATGCGTTGTCACTGCCGGCCGGCGAGGCTCTGTCCAAGGTCCGCGGAGAACGCGGTCCCTGAGCCGGGCCCGAGGGGTGGGATGCAGCCCGGCCGTGAGCCAGGGGTGGGCGGCGGCCGCGGGGGTGATGCTCCCGGCTGCAGCGCGGGGGCTCCGCGCACTCTTGGCTGAGGGAAGGGAGCGCTGGCCGGGAGCAGACGGGAGAGCTGCCGGATCCGCGTCCTAAAGATGCCGGCAACCCTTTATGCACCATAATTGCTGGGAGGCAGGTGCCGGCACCAGCAGGCACCTTCCCGCCGCACAGCGCTGCGCCCTCCCCGCCGCCGCCTCCCTCCGCAGCAGCCGGGATTACCCAGCCGGTGCCAGCAGCCCGGCTGCACTGAGGCCGCTTCGCTCCTCCCTCGCCGGTAATGCCCGGGGCGGGAGCTGCGGGGGGCTCGGCGCTGCCCTGGCCTGGAGGAGGGCGGCGGATGCCGCACGGCAGCGCTGCTGCCGGGGCCGGGCTGGTTCACCTCGCCTGGGGCGGCCGCACACAGACCTGCTGAGCCGGGGCTGCCTCTCCGTGGAGTCACCTTGGGTGTCTCCTTCCGAGAAAGCCAAACTGGATCAGCTGCCTCTGGGTAACTGGCAGCCGGCTGCCCTGCCGGAGGCTGTTTGCCTGTTTTCTTCCCTGGGTAGTAGCACTCTTATCTCACGGGGATGGTCCTGGCTTGTTATCCCTGCGTCCTGGTTGCCCTACATTTTGTAACACGAAGTTACCGGATGAAGAACACACCTAACAGGCCAGGAGCCTCATCTGCAAGCTCAGATTTACCACTTTCCTGTGAGCATCCTGGCTGACAGGTGATAGATACCTGGCAGTGTCTGTATAGCCCAGGAGCTATTATTTTCTGCAGTTTATTCACTTATGAAAGCCATATTTTCTCAAGAGGCAGAAGATGTAGCCTTATCTTTAGAGGGAGGAGCAGAAGGAATTTAGGTCTTGTGCTCTTCATGTGAAATACAAAAGGCATCACTGCATTTACACTCTGCAGTGGTGGATGTAATTACGTTTTTGGAGGCTTGTCAGTATGTGATAGATATGACATGAGAAAGCCTTCTGGACTGAACCCACATGGATGCCTTGGTGCTTATGTCGAATGGCCAGACCTAGGCATGTGCCAAGTTGCAACTTCAAAGTAGAAATTAAGTGCTGCAACTGCAGAGCACCTCCCATGCGTAGGCAGCAACTGACTTGTTTGGTTTTGGATTGAAATCATAAACCAGTCAGTTTGCCTTTTTACATTTACAATTTAGGCAATTAAATTTACACCAAGTCACGCTTTAGGAGCCAGTCACTTACTGGATTTCACCTTTGCTGGCTACTTGTGAAACTCTCTGCCTTTGATCCTGTTGATGCACCATAAATGAGACCATGCAGATTCTGCTCATTCTGTGTAAAAGAACATTTGAGGACAAGGAAGTTGGAGTCTCACTTCTTGCCACATGGAAGACAAGAAGCTTTAGTTGGATCCCAAGCTGTAGCTGAATCAAATAACTCTGATTACTGTGGCCTGGATGACAGCAACAGACTGTGTGTGGAGGTTACTCTGGCAATAATTTCCAGTTCTGATCAGAAAAGCTGGACTAAGGATGACTGCTTTTTCTCTGTGACCTCAAGCTTAAGGCTCAGTCCTGGAATCTCATTTGAGTCTGGAGAAGTAGTGTCTAGAAAGTACTTTTTCCCACTCCAGTACTCAACTCTTACCTGCACATACCAGGGGAATGCTGTGCTGATACCTGACAACGTTTTTTAACTACACCAGTTGCAGAACCCAGGCACTCACTGACTTGATGGCACTTTGTGCCCCATTTGATTGCATATCAATTCATAGTTCAGATCTGCACTTTTCAGTTTGATGGGTTCACGTTTGTTGCCCGCTACCCTCTTATTTGCATTTTCATCCTTCAGACCAAAAAGATTCAAGCAAACCCCCAAAACAGTGCATGCAGGGGCTGAAGCAGGGTAAATCTGAAAATGAAGAGTTTTGAGGGCTGCTGTCTCCAGATCATGAATTTTCAGCCATTTGCAAATTGCTCATTTTGCTCATTTCTCTATTTCCCTGTCTTTTGCATGTGTATGTAAAGCACTATCTTTTATGATAGTGATTTTCTAATTCACAACTCCATACTTTGTAAACAGAATGTAAAATATGAAATTTTATTAAAAGTGGTTTTGCAATGGTGTAAAAAGTAATGAAAGGGTATTTATTGAGTAAATTGAAAGAAAGTGGATTAATCTGTCAATGAAAAATAATTTGTAGAGTTTTTAAAGTGTTCAGAATTTGAAGAGAAAAATTTTATTTTAATTTAAGATTTTGTGTTTGTTTTCCTGTTTGCTATTTATTTCTGTTTGAAAAAAAAACAACCAGTGCTGAGTTTTGGGATATCTGCAAATCCTCTAGAGGGCAAAATAAATTTAACTCTCTGAGGAAACAAAAGAGTAACTCTGCAAATAAGCTTTTTTCCTTCCTCATATGTGGAAAACTTAAAACATCTTCTTTCTTTGTGGCTCTTGAGCTTTAATTCTCAAGTGTACTTAAGTGCCTAATTAAATGGGAATTAGTTATTTGAATTCTTGTGTGGCCCTAAGCCTCAGGGTTTTACTGACTTTATGACACTTTGTGCCTCTTGCCTTGCAGGTGTGGGTATGGCTATGAGAAAAATGGGAAGCATGGCCAAACCAGATGTTTACATTATTAAGGATGGGGACACAATCACCATAAAAACAGAAAGCACCTTCAAAACTTCACAGTTCAGCTTCAAGCTTGGTGAGAAATTTGATGAAAATACATTAGATGGCAGGAAAACTCAGGTCAGTATACTAGACTTTCTGTTGAAAAAATGCAATTCTTTGGATGTTTTACAGTGGGAGATGCTATTTTAAAAATGATTTTTAAAATTTTGCCATCCACACTAACAATGATTTATTTGATAAGCAGTTGTCTCTACAAGTCTCGTTGAAATATTTTTTTTAAACTTGGATTAAGCAAATTCCAAAGAGGGAAAATGCTGAAATCAATAGTCTTGTGTATTTTGCTGTTTTCATTTTGTAGCAGAAGCATTTTTTCTAGTAAAACTAACAGACCTCTAAATCCCTGTTAAAGCCAAATGCCACTTCATTTGAAGCCTGTGGAAAAAAATGCCATTGATGTTTAATCAGAGGCAATTCAGCCCTAGGGTTAACCTTTCTGCTCTGTCTCATATTTGCATAACAAGAGAGCCTGGTTCAGTGTGGGGTGGGATCATAGACAGCAAGGCACCCATGTGAATTACAGTCACTAAACAGTTTTAGAAGGCAAAGGGTTTCCCCTTGCACCGAAAAGGGAAGATATCCCAAAGGAGGTAAAACTCCAGGGATACATCTCATTTCCTCGTGTGAGTGCTCTCTGTTTATCACCCCCCTCCCTCAGCCACACACTTTCAATTAATCTATTCCTGCAAGATCAGATAAACACTACACAAAAGCTCATAGCCCGTGTACAAAGAGATGAACAGAGAACATCTTCTGCTCCTGTTAATTGAAATTGTGGATGCTGTCAAAGGTCTGTCTGAGGCAGAAATGTGTCAGAGCACTGAGTTAGTTACTGTAAGAAGAGGATCAATAAAATGTATAAGATATTTTCCAGCTTTGTAGCGGTCAGTGATAAAATTATTGCTGAGTGAGCTGGGGTGGGAATCTTTCATCTGGAATAAGGTGTTGGAAAGCCTCAGTGCTGACCAAATGTCATGGGGAAAATATTGATGGTCAGGTTCTTCTTTCAGACCCTTGTCAGCTTAAAAGATGATGGGTCATTGATTCAAGAGCAGGAATGGGATGGCAAGAAGACCACAATAACAAGGAAGCTAGTGGATGGACAATTGGTGGTGGTGAGTTCAGTCCCACTTTCTGATCCCCAGGTGCTGCTGGTTGGTAGCCTGAAATGTAACTTTAATAGGTGGTTTGATTTTTTTTTTTCCCTGTTAGTCTGTACTGAGAGGTAAATTAAAAAATCCATCTCTTTATCTTCCAGGAATGTGACATGAATGGTGTCAAGTGTGTTAGAGTCTACCAGAAAGCATGAGGACATCTTCAGTTTCAGTAGGAACTTGGTGCAAACAACTCAGTTCAGTGGACAGAGCTCCTTTTCACTCCGTATTTTCCTTTTCCCTGTTTTCTAGTATTTCAATGGACTGAGTAGCTGAGTGCAATTCTTTATAAAAGCCGTGTTGTAACTATTATGTAACTATCCTGAACTTAGGCTATTAAGTATAATTGTCTTATATATGAAGTGGAAACATTGTTACTATAGTGGAATTTTAAGTGAGGTTTTATAAAAAAACTGGTTTTAGGCTCTACTACAATCTGCTTTCAGCACAAGAGAAGACAATATATGGCAAACAACAGGTAACAGTAAGGTGAATTTTGACCAACATCCTTACTTTCTAAGGCAGTAAAATCTGAAACTGGAACAACTCCAGAGCCCAAACTTTGAATGTTTTTTCTAATTTCCATGTTACAAAGTACATGGAATTAGATGGGTATAAATGTGAGATAAGCTTAATTGGTGTTCAAGTAGAGGAATGAGTTTTCAGGGTTTGTTTGGTTTTTTGTGTTTCAAACCCACAGTTTTCTTATCTCAATATATATATATACCAGTAAGACAATGAACATGATAAATCTAAGCAAGCATATACACACCTTTTTGAAAGGAAGCCTTATTTTAAGAAGATTCTTTTCCTAGAAAAGCTCTTATTCCATGTCTAGTATCAGTCTAAAAATTCTTAACCAAAATCTACTGAAATACTGCCTAAAACTTATAGCTTCATTTTATTTTATTTTTTTTTAAACTTGTTTGAAACACCTACCAATAGAGTTTATATGCTTTGAAGTGCCATAATAAATAATCAGAAATAGCAGTGTCTTGAGTATTACTTTTACACTGGTTGGGAAACAGACCCTATAATGCTACTATTCTTCCAAAGAGATGTCAGATGAGACAAAAATTTAAAAGGTTTAGGTGAATTTCTGTGATACCAGACAAGCATGTCCTAAAAGTGAAACCATTTGATGACAGGGGCGTTTCCATGAATTCAGGAGCCTGGGGGATCATGCGATTGCACAGTTCCCATTTGCTGCATCCATCATTGCAGAATCAATTACTACTTCTGAGATTTTAGCTGCTCAGTGCATGTATCATATTACTGAGCTTACTCAAATAGAAAAATCTGTTATTTTGTGTTCATTCTGATAACAGTGGAAAGTGACTTTTTTCCATAATTTTGGACCATTTATCCTTTTTATAAATTTGTTACTACCTATGAGTCATCCCCTTTACCTCTGTCATCTGAAAGCATTTCTTTCTGGAGAATATTTCTTACAATTTCTTTCCAGGGCTCCTTTTTGAGTTGTCATTTTTCACATTGTCTTCTAGTAGTGTTTTTACTCATTTCAATATAAACCCTAAAGATATAGGGTATATTCTTATACAGACATTAAAAATAGAAGAAATCTAGCCATAGAAGTAATATGGAAAACAAACTGATCTGGTAAGGGACCTACTAAGTTTCAGAGCAGAAATACACTAGACAGCATCAGTAGAATGGGTGCAGCAATCCATGGTGGAGGCATGATATGAAAATCCTGCCTTCCTCCCTAAAGAGACAGTGTTACTGCTTTCAACTGGGTATTATGCCTTTTTTGGGGTCACTGGTCTATCACTTATCCTTGCTTGTTTACTCTTCTAATCCTGGGTAGTGTTAATTGTTTATCTTTCATTTGAATGGAAAACCAGCCCAATGTCTTTTATAGGACATCCGTTTTGATTACAATGAGATCGCTTCTTGTAAAACAAAAGGCAGAAGAGTATCTTTTTAGAGGGATTTCCTTTGGAAACAAGGCTTATAAAGTCTGCGTAACTGTGCTCTCCAAATTCAGCCATATGTAAAGTAGAGGCTAGAGGTCTCAAAGATAACTATTCTTCCACAAATGTCATGAAAATAGGTGGCCTGGTGAAGGAGATGGACCATTAAAGTACCTTGATGATGGAAAGACTGCACATGGAAGTGACACTTTGACATTAAATGGAAGAAAAACATAACAAGCTCTCTTGGCACACATAAGAAGTTATCTTAAGCACAGAAGCTTGGCAATGGTAAGAGGCAGACCAAGAGGAAACTGGAATTCTTTAGAGCTAATTCTCCAGACCTACTGAGGCTTACATATTTATTTGCTTTATTTTGATGTTAGCTTCAGCCTCAGTTGCCGGTAACTTCAACGTAAGTGTCCTGTGACCCAGAAATACCATATATACAACCTGTTTGTGTTAGATTAGACCATACACTAAAAATGACAATTGTTTTGTGGTACTGCAAGCCAACATTCATAATGCTCAAGACTTGAAAATATATTTAGTTCCCAGTTTCCTCCTATTATTTATTATACAAGCAAAAAGCTTCACTCCTCATGAGGGTATATGCACAATATTCTCATCAGTGCAAAATAACGAATTGTCCTGACATTTGAATAACTGTAGTTCACCGTATCACATAAGATGGCAGAAAATAAGACTTTCGAGTACAACTGAAAAAGAAGAAGTTGTGCATTATCCAGCCAGGACCGCTTTATAATGCTAAAGAAATAAATAAGGAGACAGGTTTTGTTGTGACATTTTAGTGCATGTTTTTCAAAATACGTTAGAGGGATGAAAGAATCATGTTCAGCAAATGAAGCCGCAAGTAGAACTTGCTCAAAGAGAAGCAGTTTCCATATCCAACACACGTTTATTTAAAGTCACGAGCAGTGTCCAATTTATATATTTAAATCTTACTGTCCTCTCAGATTGGGGTAGTTCTGCTGTTTACATGAAAGAGGCTGCTGTTTGTGTGTTTGTTGGTGAGTGGGTAGGTAGGTGGAGTTTTTTTGGTAGTGAAGTGGGATAAAGGAGTAGAAAATTAAGTTGTTTAGTAATTTAGATCTGATATTCCACCACATTACGGAAGTTTCTTGTTTGAGCTTTCCAGGAACACTAAAGAAATGGCACTATGCTTTGCGGAGAGTCTACTGGCTCTGTACAATGCTCAGACTATCAAGCACTTTCCTGTTATGGTTTGGTTTTATGATTTATTTCAAAACTGTTATTCTACTCTGCCTGCAATCCCTGCAATTAATACCGGCTTTTCCTCTTTCTCTCCCCTTCCTACCTCACACATGCCCTCCAGATCAAAGTTTTTTAAAAAACAAAGTCAATGACAGGATACATCTCAGTTTTCTGAGGTTATGGTCCCACTGTTAGCTGTCAGCTGTCCCAAAAAAAAGGAGTGCTTATTTCTTCAGGTGTCAAGATCGAGTGTAGGAAGACACTTTTGCTCTGCCATTGACCACTTGGGCTATATTAACTGAGACTCAAACATCTGAAAAACAAATTAATCATTGAATAGGTGCTCCTTTTTTTTTTCCTGGTTAAGACTTTAAAATCTAGTACTGTATAAACCACCTTATCTACTTCTACATATTATTATATCTTATGAATTCTGTTGCTTCATAAAGGAGTCCATTCAAAGTAACTCTTATTAAGGTCAGATGCTGAAAATAAGTGCCCTGTAAATATTTCTCAGGGTCTGAGGAGAGACTTGGGTCCCTGCCCTCAGCCTGGGGTGTCAGTCTGTGCCTGAGCTGGTTATCTGAGGGTCAGTCTCCAGCTCACATATCCTCAGATTTTACACAAAAATTCATGCTTAAAACTATTTTATATGAAGGAACTGCCATATTGTTTGTATTCTACATAAAATTGTTTAACAAAAACAAAAGCAGTAATGCAGACCAGTTCCACTCAGACCTTTGTTCGTGATTCCTTCTCTGCCTGAGTATGTGCTGGCACAATGAATGGATTAGAAACCATTGCACTATGTTATTTGTGATCACAGGGAAAAAAGTCCCAGTGTGAGAGTGGGTGGGAGCAAGTTAACATATATTAATTATTCTTTGATGCCTAATTTCAGTCCCATTGTTCAGCCCTGAGAGGATTTAGCACTATTTTCATAGGTTTTGGAGAAAATCCAGCATCTGTGTAAACACATTTTTGTCCCATGGCTCTTCTAGTTTTGGCTTTTCAGCCCTTGTATATCAAATTAAGTTTTTGTTGACACTTCCCAGAATGGTTTTACTTCATAGTATTATTTCAGAGGAAAAGGAAACACGATGAGAGACCCTGCTCCCAAGAGTGAATTTGGCTTCCTTTCCAGCAAAAATGTTTTCGAAAATCAAATCCCTCTACCAGGTGGTCTTAATTATATTCTGAAGATATTTACATGTGAAGCTCATTATATTTTACCAAGAAATGTAAAGTTTCAGCAACACATACAACCTAGAACCAGTTTCAGATAATGTCCTACAAAAATCTACTGAATCCCAAATAGTATTGTTGACTTTAAAATATATAACATGTTTGTCATTAATCACAGATGTGCACTCTGAAATTAAATGCCAGAAGACAAACATCCCAGTCTGAGGACCATGAATACCACTTTCCTAGGACTGGACTTTTGCTCCCCCACACAGTTCCCTTAGGGATTCCTGCTTGAAATCATTGAGTCTACCTTCAGAAAAGGCATTAGCTCAGGGTGAGCTCAGCTAATTGTGCAGTGCAAGTGTCCAACAGGAAACTGAGGGACTGAGTGCAATTTTAAAGCTGGGATGGCTGTGAGTTGCTGCTGCACACCCCAGGGGCATTCCTGCTCTGTGGTTGAATGTCTGTGGCATGGTCTTCAGGGGCCATGGGATATAGTCCTGTATGGTGATCAGCAAATTCAAAAGCATAAAGAATAGGATAGCCTGCATGGCTTGAGCGCAAGGGAAACCTGGAACTGAGATCAGAGAGTCCATGACAGGGAGTTTCTGGAAACTCCTGGAGTACAAAGGCTCATTGGGTTCATAGAAAGTTAAGCTGAAGGCAACTCAGACTGACTCTTCACTCTAGAAATTATGGACAGGCCTTGTTATGGCAACTTAATTCTATAAGTAGCAGTAAAGTATACCAGTAGGAATTATTTTATTGCGTAGTGTAATTAAGGCAAAATGTCATTAATATTATCTCTTAAACTGTGTAAAGCAGTATCTGATACTGGGATTGTTCTGAGTGCTTTCTATTGTCTCACCTCATTCTCCTAAACCACCTTGCTTTGTACAGATTTGATTGCATATAAATAAAGATCAGAAAATGAGGCATTTCTATTCTTTCATATTTCTATTTTTCTATTGGTGAGATGCAGAATGAAAATGCAAGGTGCATTTCTCTGCTGGGGGTATTGTTTGAATAATTGTATTCTTATTGCCCACTTCATGGAAGATGGTCCTTCTGTAAAGGACTAGTTTAACTGCTGGCTGCTTTTCTGAAGCTGTGACAGAGGAAAGGAAGCCAACTGAATAGAACAGAAATCACAGACTCCTCAGTGTCTTAATATCCTCACTTCTCTTTCCCCTTGTTGTCAGCACAACAGAGTCCATGCTTATCTGAGCCTGAACATTATCCCTCCGTATGCTCACTTTCTTCATAAATATTATTCTTTTGTTCCTATTTTTTAAATATTATCAGATCTCTTGAATTCAGATTCTGAACATCCAGCTGTTGTGGTAAACAGGAACAGGGATTAAGAAAGATAAGAATTAATATGTGTACCTTGTCCAGTCTCTCCGTTTTCATTTTTTTTAATGCTTTTTTTCTTACTCTGTTTTTCAGCACCAAGAAGTGCACAACCTTCCACTTCAAATACATGCAATGTTATCCATGGCAGCCATCTTGAAAGTCTGATTTTAAAGCAGTAAATGTCTAAGCAATATTAGCCAAAGATTTAATTGTTTGCCCATGGTCTTTGTTCTTAGGCTTGTGCTTAAGTGCTTTTAAGCAGAATTTTCTTCAGTATTTAATCAGTGTACTCCTGACCTAAGAAAGTAGATAGATATGTGTTTACCCAAAAAGCAAATCTCTGATGAATTTATTTTTTAAAATGGTGACAGGGTTACTAATTTCTGAATGCAACTCTCGATAATCAAATGAAGTAAACAACTTAATCTGAAGGTCTGTTTTCTTTATTAATCTGTCAGCTAAAGCTCCACAAACCTGGAAAAATTTCATCATATCTGGGTGGAACTGGAACTCGAGTTTCAAGTTGCAATGCAAAAATTTATAGCTTAATTTTTGATTTCTGCCTTGTTGTTATCTTAATTTACAGGGTTCTGAGATTTTCCCTCATTTTTTAGATCTGCTCCCAGTTAGTTATAGCTGTCACATATACATTACTTTGGGAAATTACTCAATTATATCTGTACCCTGTGATCAATGTTTAAGACACAGTCATAGGTCTGCAGAGGAGAAGGAAGGAACAATTCAAATTAAATATACTTTGATATAATATGACCAAAATAATAAGTCTGTGAAGAAAGGTGATTTTTCTGTTACATAAAACAGAAATCTTAAAAATTACCTATCCTTGGAAAAGGAAGTTTACCAAACCTTTAGGAATGTTTAAAATCATCTTAGATAAAGCTGTGAAAACTCAGGTCATCAGCCATAGCTCTAATTCATGTAGATAGTGACTTATTTGAGACTGGATGGAAATCCCTCCTTGTGATTAAAAACACTGTCTGTGTAAGAGGTTGTCCAGACATCTACTGGAATTTCCCTTTCCCCCAGCTGATAATCCTTTTGGTCAGCTGTGTCTTTGTTCCACTCCAATTGGCTATTTTTTTAGAGATAAAATCAAATTTTTTTCTCTATTTAGTGAGATTTCTCTAGTTGTGTTGTACTCCTGTCTTTCAATTTCAAGAGATGCTTTGCACTTTTCTGTAATTCTTCTATAGTTTTTACTAGAGAGTTAAGTTTTGCTTTGAGGCTGAATCATACTGAACTGGTATTCTGAGCTGGATTCCTGCTAAAATCAAGAGCTAAGTGCATTTAGTATAGAGTCACTGAGAGCATCTTGTGAAGCAACAGCCTCCAATATCAAAGAAAAGCCTTGCATTACTACAGTATGATTGTATTAGGCTTAATAACTGAAAACTAATATTAGAAATCAAGAATGAATAATTCATTTTAAGAAGCATTACTGACTCTTTAAATTATAAAAATTTCCTTCTTGATGTTTGTAATACTTATGATGGGAGTAGAGTTCACTGGGAACACAATCTGAGTGGCCCATAAAGTTTGATAGATTCATATATTCACTTATTTATTTTGATGAGCCTAATACTTACAGCAGAAAGGAGAGATCATTGTTGATGGTGTGATTTTATTATGCTCTCACAGTCTTATTCTTGGAATAAAGTGTAGCATGTGGAATTGAGTAGTGAATGAAATGTATTTTATTCTTTTGGTGTTATTCTTGGTGTCTCTTTCTTTCTTTCTTTCTTTCTTTCTTTTTCTTTCTTTCTTTCTTTCTTTCTTTCTTTCTTTCTTTCTTTCCTTCCTTCCTTCCTTCCTGCCTTCTTTCTTTTCTTTTCTTTTCTTTTCTTTTCTTTTCTTTTCTTTTCTTTTCTTTTCTTTTCTTTTCTTTTCTTTTCTTTTCTTTTCTTTTCTTTCATTTGAAATTGCAAGGGAGAGCACTGTTCTTCATTACTATTCCACTTATATCTCAAAGAAGTGTATTACAGAAAAATAATAAAAAGCAGAGAAGGAAGGATCTTTCACAGATCATTTAATTCCTTCTTCTGTCCCAAAGCTGATTCAGTGATGTCTATGTTGTCCCTGAGAAGTAACAGTCAAGCTATTGTTCCTTCCTTATTCATATTATTCCTTTCTCATATTCTTCCTTACTCATATAATTCATAGATCACTAAGGAAAGTGATAGGTTCCCTTGCTGCAAAGTTCAACCCTGCCCTCTATTCCATAAGTTGATGTGGGTGCAAACATCCTGATAAAGGTCTTTTTCTTCTTGTCATTCTTCACAATTAGACAAATTCTTGGCAACTCCCTCTCAAGATTTTTCACTCCATGCTTTTGTTTCTGTCTTTCTTACAGGCTCTGCCTGTGCAGGCAGGACAACTCTGTCTGGTGTTCTGCTATTTGCATTGTTGGCAACGAGCAGGGACTGATAAGGTCCTGCTATCAAACTGATTGTTTCTCCAGGTTCTGTTTGCTCTGGGTTTACATAACACAGAGTCTGTTCAGGCTTGGGATGTACCACAGCAGCATGCTGAGGCTGCCCTTGTCACTGCTGGTGCTGTGCCCTGCACAGCGACTCTGCTTCTCTGCTGACCCAGCGGGTCATAATTTCTTGACTCCCCTGCAAGCCTCAGGATTCACGTGGGAAAATGGGAGTATGGTGCTGAGTGGAGTGAATCAATCCAGTTTCCATTTTTAACTGCAGTAATGCTGTTTAGGTTGGGATGAAGAAACAGATGGTTCTTTAGAAAATCCTGAATAGTTTCACTTTCACCATCTGATGTATTACTTTTTCGATATGAGAAGAATTTGCCTCTATGATGGCATACAGCTTACACCTTGATTACTAGGTGAGATCAGTTTTCTTCCTGCCTTTATACCAGCACTCAAGGAAAATATATTTATTTCTCTTAGTGCGATCTACAAAGGAACACCTAAAAAAGTTCTCCTAGACAAGCACCTACAACTAAGCAGTCCAAGCAAAATGATCATTTGCAAAGTCTGAGAACAGCCTGAGGAGTGGTGTAGGATCTTTTGTTCATGTACTTCTTCTAGACACTTATATAATGCAGTTATTGTGGTTTGTTTTATTCCTTTATAGACAAACCTAGAAATAGCATCTGACAGAAGATATATTAACTGTGGCAAACTGTGGAGTCAGACTCCTGTCACCAAACCTCAACTGGAGGACCAAGCTGAGGTGCTTTGCTCCTGCCACAGCAATGAGGAAGGGCAGACATGACCTGGAAATGACAGGTGGCAGTCTGAGAAGTAAACGGCCAGGCCCACTGCAAACACGCTTTGTTGTCTTCCAGAGACACACATGGCACACTCTAGCACTAGAAGCCACGGTACAGTAGGAAGTACATAACCCCACAAACCTCACAGGAGTTGTGTGAATCACACCACGGGCTCCAATTCATGAGTCACACTAAGTGTATACAAGCTGTGCATATGTATATGGCTGGAACGGCAAGCTTACAAGCTGTGTCTTAGTAGATCTGTTGTCTAGCTGTGTAAAAATTGTTTAGTTATGAAGTAAACTGTTTTTGTTTTTTGTTATCCCGGGTAAAGATCTTTAGATGGCTATTTTGTGTTAACAGACAGCAGCACAGAAATAGGCAATGTTATAATTAATTGTGACTACCTGTCTCTGAGGAGTTTTGTGTTATGTTGGACTAAATTGTTTTGATTTCTTTTAGAGACATCTAAAAGCCATTGGATGTTGTTGTCTTTACCATCAAAAGGAGTTTTCTTCTACGAGTCCCCAGCATAGGAGGTTCTTGAGATTTTGTCCACTTGGGTCAGCAGCTTGGGTAGCTGATGAAGAGCTTTGCCCTGCAACAGCAAGCAGATTGTGCCTCTCTAGGTGCTAGCCCCCAGTCAGCCAGCATAGTTTATGCTGTGTTGTCCCTGCATCTGACCATGACTCCCAGTTAACTTCTGTGCATCAGGTGGGTGCGTGCTCTTGATCTGGTCTTTTTGTGAAGTTCACAAATTCAAGGGATTTTTTTAAGGTATCGACACAGACTCCTTTACAGAACAGTTCGGTCCAAGTTCTGAGTCCATGCCTTGAGAAACACACACATTTTTCTGTTGAATGTACGGAACAGCTTGGATGATGGAACATTGCTAAATGTCACATTTAAAGGACGACTTTGTAAAGAGAGAAATTAACTGGCTATAATACTTCCCTTGGTTTTCTTCATGACGTCGAAGACTCAAGTTTTGCTCTACCCCAGATGTTGTTCTTTTGATTCTGGGTTGATGACATCACCCACAGCTCCTGCGGCCACTTCCTGTTCCACAAAGAGGACTTGAGTAATTGCCTGACACCTTACCCAAACATCTATAATCACCTAGTCCCACCCCACCTCAGAAGTGTTTAATATAGCTGAATTTTTCCATTGTTTACATCATGGGTTCCAAATGGTGGTTGCCTCAGACAGGTGTGCCTCATTCCCAGGGACAGAATTTGTTCAGCTTTATGTTTTCTCAGATTACTGTAGTAACTATCTTCCAGTGGGGATAGAGAATCCCTTCCTCCTTTGCCTGATCCACCCCCTACTTCCTCTTCCTCTAGAATATTTGCATTTTTCTGCTAGGACCACTAGGTGTCACAAGTACTCACAATTAACTATAAAATCTTCTAAAATATTATTCCAGACATCTTGATATTTGCCTAATGAAGGGGTCCAAGAATTTTGGTATAGACCTGATGTGTATGTGGGAGCTGCTGGAGGTAATAAGAAAGTCAGATGCTTCAAACTGGTGCTTACAGAGCAGGTCCATGTTGTTTCATAGCAAACAATTTAGCATTCAAGGAAGCTATGTTTGTTCTTGAAGGGCCTTAATTCAGCTAACCAGAGAAAATTTAAAAATTGGGTATGATGAGAAAGATCAGCAGACTGTGTCTAACGCAAGGAAATATGTTGGCAAAACAGGGTGTGTAGAAGTAGAATAGAGAAAGAGCTCCACCCTGAAAAAAGCTTATGGTTAAGAAACAGAACAATCTTTTGGCTATATTTAGAGGATTTTCAAACTAAAATTGAGTTTTACATGAGACATATCTTTCTTTTCTTCCCCCTCTTCTTGCAGACAGGTTTATAAACTAATCAATCATTCTTGCCTAGCAGTATGAATTTTACACTAGCTGGGGGGATATATTCTTATCTTCCCAGTGGGGACCACAGTACAACACTAGTTGACCCTTTGGGACCCCAAGACACTGATCTTTTCTGAAGAGGATATTTCAGTTGTTTCAAATGTCACAAAGCCTTAACCCTATAAACCCATATTTTATGTAGATATGTATGTATGTATGTATTTTAATTTTAGGCAGACATTTCATTTCCAAGTGTACTTTTCTATCTAAAAACAAGCCTCCAGCACTCCCCCAGTACTACCACAACCACTTCCACATGCACTACCTGTCCTTTTTCTGCTTTTGGAGGCATGGCTCAGTGCACCATTATGCTGCACACTGAACAAGCAGCACAAGAGAATACTTTCTAAGTAAATGGAGGGAAACCCAAATCTTTCCATCTAGGGCCTCAATTCAGCTGAATCCTGTGGAAGCCACAGGCCTTTGCAGCTTCCCAGTGACACCTGCTTACGTCAGTTAGGTCTGCAGCTGCAGCAAGGCACAAGAGTGGAAGGAGATGAGCACAGGTGATGAGAACTGCTTGGCAGTATGTGTGAATATTAGTCTAATGACAATCCTGCTGCTGGTATTATAAACTACAAGATCACCCTATATCTTGCAGCAGGATTCTGAAGGCACTGCAGTAGAGCTTGGATTCCCTGTGTTTCTCACCTCTCCAATTCCTGTAAGACCGTTTCCATCCGTTCCAAAAATTTCTGTAAACTGCATGCCAATGGCCCTGTATCCTATTATCTGCCACATCACTGGATTCATTCCTTCTAGCATTTTTAACAGGTTAGATAGCATAAAGGGAGATGTGTAGGAAACAGTCTTGATGAAAGGTTTTTATGCTTCCTCCTTTTTCCATATTTTTAAAAATATTTCCCTCAAAATTAGAACAGTTTTATACATGGTAATTTAAAATATTACATGCAGTTAGGGGCTTAATCAAATACGGTGTTGCTGCATGACATCCAAACAGACAGACAGAATTATAAATCTGGAGTGGCCCATTATACTGTCATTTTAAGGTGGGAAGATGGGAGCGTAATGGCTTTGGGCTATATCAGATGGTGAATTTAGGCACTGAAAAGTACTCCACAGCTCCTGGAATAGAATGCATCACCCTGAAAGAAGCATAGACCATTCATTCCTTTTCTAAAATAGTATTTCTAGTATAAAGGTTGACATCATCATGTAGCTGTGAGTTATTTCTTACTAAAGCTGCATAACTAGTCATGCTGTACAGTTCACTATCAGTCAAATTAATCATTCACTCAAGACAGCTAATTTGGTTCTAAATGCACTATTTAGAACGAATGCTGAATATTACTAACTGTTATTAAGCAGCCACCTGCTGCACCTTTATGACATTATGTTTGGTATATTGCTGCAATAATCTAAACTGTTCTTAAAGGCAGAGCTCAGTTCCAGATAATATTTTGTTAATAACCTACCATGTAAACAAATACAATCAATTATGGCAGGAGGTAATTGCAGTGTTAAATCATTTTCTTACAACACTTAAATAAGTAATCAGATTGATTCAGAAAGATTTTGAAGGTTACTTGTATTTAAATGAAGGTGTGTCCTGAACCATAATAGGTGCAATGACAAAGATAAGAGTAGGGAGGTGCCAGCTTTCTGCTGGTTTTATGTAGGTTTTAAGGTAGCTTTGTAACAAGGAAAGACTTTCGTTGCCCAGCGTTCTGTGAAGAACAGGCATTTCCCAGGCAAAAATCTATCTGTCCATCTCTACTTATGGGGCCTGGCCTTTTTAGGGATGTTTCCTCTATTTGTCAACCAGAAACAATAATTGAAAAAAAGAAGAATGTTACATTTTGCTACCACTTGGGTGTGCCACTTAAAAGGATTATGATTTCTGCCCAGTAATTCATTTTCCTGTGGCTTCATGCGTGGACCAGCATTCTTTCCATTCACATGGAACTTTTTGTACATGAAAATCAAACGACTTGGCAAAATGCTGAAATCAGTCATCACTCTCTTTTTCGAACAGAGAGGAAACAAAGAATGGAGAGGTGCCGTTTCTTGTCCAGTGTCACACAAACACAGCAGTCAAAGACCAGAGGAAAGAGTCCGTGTTCCTACTGGCAAGGTTCATCGCACCTGAAGTTTGCCATTTGGATAGTCCTCTGCTTTTAGCTAAGTAATTGGTCTCTTTGTCTTCGCAGCAGGAAATCTCCAACATTTGCAGAGACAAGTTCATCTTACCTCCCTTGCACACCTATTTTGTAAGAGGATATTCCTCCAAGAACATATGTCTTTCTTCCTTCATTGGTGAGGTTGCAGTAGACAAGAACCTATCTGAGATACCCAAGTTTTAGAGGATGACTTTTAAAAGTGAGTTGAATGCCACAGCTAGTGCACTTCATAACCCACTGAAGCATGTTTAGACTGGAGAAGAGAAGGCTTAGGGAGCACCTAAGTGCACCCTTACAATATTTTTGAGATTACCTAGAAAAGGGATTCAATGTCAATACTAACTTGCATGGTGGGATAATGAAATGCAATTATTGCAATCTGAAATAGGGAAGTGTCTGACTGGATTAAAAGAAAAATGTTTCCCCTCTGAGAACAGCCACGCAGTGTAAGAAATTGCTCAGAGAACTCTAGGATCTCTGAGCCTGGAGATTTTGATGTCAGGATGGGGCAAGGCCCTCAACTGCCTGGTCTGAGGACAGAGCTACCCCTGTTTTGAGTAGGGAATTGAATGGTGACCTCCCAGAGTCTCTTCAGGCCTAAGTAATTAGTGAGGCTGTGTTGTCTTTCATGTTGAAACATCACATGAGAGGTATTATGCCCAAATATCAGAGGCAGACTGTGAAGGTAATGCAGGATCTAGACAAGTTTTAACAAACAGGATTGTATCAGCTGTTGATAAGACACCAGGGTCAAATTTAGGTTCAGCTGGCACTTCCAGTAACAGAGTTTTTGGAAGTATGTCAGGTCTTATGAGAACTTGACATGGCACAGGTGTGGTTGCTCTTGCTTTGGTGAGTGGGGAAAATGTAAGAAGTAAAATCTGTTTTGGAATATGAGTGAGAATGAAATTTAAAAAAATAGCACAGAAAAAAGATAGTGTGCATGGGTACATGGAAACCCAACTAAAAGAAACTCAAACAATGGCTGATTGATGAGTATATAGATTAACTGAATGGACTACACTTTATTAGCTTTAAAATGAAATATTTCCTCTGAAGACAGTTGTTAAGTGAGATTTCTATTTCAAGACTTGATTTGAAAAAAAGTAAATCAATATTTGCAATCAAGAATGAAAATTTAATTATATTGTAGGTGGAAAACTAAAATGTTTTAGTGACAGAAGCCAGTCTGGAAAATGTCACACAGGCAAATGCTTGAGCCTGCTGGAAATAGATGAGGTAAACTGGTATAAAGAGAATCTAAATGATAGGTCACTTAAATTCTGTGCAATTTGAGAAATATTTAGTCTGTGCCCTAAATTCTGCAGAGTTACAATCTGAAGCACTCTTGGCTTTTGCCTTGGGGAATGATACAGTGTAAAGTTTGTCCTCAGATTTCCCACTGGCTTTTAGAGCAGACTCACACAATGAAAAAGAGCCAAGTCAAAGTCAGATTTTGATTTCTCAATGCATTGCTAGCATATTTCCTATTGCAACTGAATTGCACAAAAAATGAAAAACTACTATAAACGGAACAACTCAGTATACAGACAAATGAGCAAGTGCTTTTAACCATTGAGAGTAACCTAATTATGTCCTTTTGCTAAGCAATAAATAAAAGAGAAGAATGCTGTAAAGTGATTAGTGAACAAGACTAGAAGACACTGACACTAATCTTCTGTATTGCTTTCAGAAAATAGAATTACTTACACATAGACATTCAAAGCCATGTGCTTATGTGTTTTTTAACACGTGCTTTAATCCTCTGTGCATTTCCTTCTCATCTGAGAGATATAATGATAATACTTCTCTACCTCACAGGCATTTATTGGAATGCCCAACACTAAAAAAATGGGGTCATAGAAGGAGTTGAGGGAAAAGGCTGTAAGAAGCATAGCAACTTGGTAATGTGTTTAAGAAACCATATTAATCATTTCCTCTCAGTAATTTTATTTAAAAATATGCAACACCCCCTTCATTAGCTCCACCTTAAATGATACTCTTTGCCCCTATACTCACTGAAATATTAATGTGGCACACGCAGAAACAGACACGATCTGCTTTTTTGTCCTCACATTCAGATCTGAAAAACAAGGAAGTTTTTATATTTACAATTTTCCCTTCAGTTTTCCTGGAATGTTCCACAGCTCAGTACTGCCTCCAGGTAGTGCCAACACAGCACCCTCAGGGAACAAGGCTCAGACCAAAACTACCCTAAAAGTGCCCAGCATGAAAAGGACCTTGGTTTTACCATTTTTCCCTTTCAGTCCTGATCAGGCTGATGCCATCGTTAGCACTTCGGAGGAAATGATACCTCGATAATCAAAACAAAGCAGGGGTATTACAATTCTTACAGACTTCAAAGCATTTTCATCCAGTGGAATAACGGAGGCTACTTATCCTGTATTTAGAACTTATTTTGCTCTCTTCTGTGCTGTTTGCAAGGTACTGAAAGTTCCTCCTCCAGTGTCTTCCCACTGCCAGAAGCTTCTGTGATGCCATGGCCCCCTGTTTTCAGGTCAGGCCAGTGACTGAAGTTAATTACATCCTTCTTGCATGGGAGGAACCGTATTGAGTTGTTGATGTTTCATTTTACTATTTTGACATCAAAAGACATCTGCAATCCATGGAATGCATAGGCAAGCTACAAAAGTATGATGTGCAACAGTATACATGATCAGAAGTCCTGAACACACTGTTGGAATAGCACCAGCTTTATTAAATAAAAGGTGCTTGGTTCAGTTGCAAAACAATGGCAATTCAAATGCAAAACTAATGTGTTCTAAATATCTAATTTTATGCACACCCCATAGCTTCATGCAAGCAGTGGATACCCTTCTGGAGGTCATTTAGTCCAACCTGCTGCTTGAAGTAGGACTACCGCTGTCAAGTGGTACCACGTTACTGGTGTCAAGTCAGCCATAGCTTTGTTTTAGCTGGGTCTTGAAAAGTCCAAGGTGGTGACTCCATTTGAATACACCCAGACTGATTTTTGTAATACTAGGCAGCAGGTAGAATGGTGTATAAGAAACATCTTCAGTTGCGTTGGCTAGGCAAGGGCCAAACTCTGAAGCATGAGCTTCTCACTATTTCCTGCAGAGAATCTTTTACCCAAAGAGGAGTGGAGGTTTTGTAGTTAGTGATAATTATTGTGAAAGTGATAATGTCACTAGGGATTGTCAAGTACAGTCTGCCCAATGTTCTTCTAGGCAAAATAAAACTCAATGGCATTTTGTAGTCAGGGTCTGTGCAAGAGCTGAAACTGTCCCTGGGTAACCTGCTTATTGCAGCTATTGCTCCCTGGCAAATACTGTTCAAGGCTCTTTTTCCACTGGAAACAGTATAAATAAATGATCACCATCCCCAAAGCTGTACTAATTGCCATTAAGTGGGCTCAGAAGGAAACAGCTTACTATTATCATCCAGACAGCCTACTAGGAACTACACAGTTCCCAGTTTCTGAAAATGTGCACTTTTGGATGAATGGACAAGCAGTGCTGGCTTCTGATGCGTTATGGCAGAGGGGGCTGAATTACTGAATTGTGTGTTCCTCTGTGAAGGAAAAATGTCATTTATAATGTAGGTGTGTCACATGTAAAACTTTCAGTAGGTTTCTTCAGACTCCAATTTTTGCCTTGCTGAATGCTTCTATTGTTCCTAATAACCTTCATCTTCCTTCACAAATTCCACAACAATTGGTCAGGAGAGATTTCTTCCAGTCAGAAAGTGGCATATTCCTTAACACATTGCCTTCCTTAACAAACACAAAATTTATCTTAAAGGTGACATGGAAAAATGAGACAGCCTCGGCAGTGGATCCTCTATCTACAGAGAGCAAGTAAAACTGTGTTGCCTTCCCAGCCACTGTGTCTTGGCTGTGAGCTGCAAAGGAAACTTCTCAAATTTGCTCTCCATACGTGAAGCCTTCAGGTTACTGCTGATTTTCTGAATCAGTACCAAATACAGTGATGATTTTTTGTGGTCTCATTCCTAATATAAAATGAGTCAAAACTAACAATATCAGCTTAGGGACAAAAGAAGAGCTGCTATCATGTATCTATAACCTTTCCCCACAACTGACCTGTGCCTGATTTGTACCACTAAACCAAGGCTGTAAGACTACAAGTAATTTCACAGAATTACAGAATTATTAGGGTCTGAAGGGACCTCTGGAGATCCAGTCCAAACCCCTATGCAAGGCAGGGTCACCTGGAGCAGTTGACACAGGAACTCGTCCAGGTTGGTTTTGAGTGTCTCCAGAGAGGGAGACTCCACGACCTCCCTGGGCAGCCTGTTCCAGTGCTCTGCCTCCTTCAGTGTAAAGTTCTTCCACATGAAAGGAGGTGAAACTTCTTGTTTTAATTTATAGCCATTGCTCCTCATCTTGTTGCTGGACATCACTGAAAACACTCTGGTGCCATCCTCTTGGCACCTGCCTTGGAGGTATTTATATGCATTGATGAGATTCCTTTATCTTCTCCAGACTAAACAGGTCCAGCTCCCACAGTGTATCCTCGTAATAGAGAAGATCCAGACCCCTCATCACCCTTGTGGCCTCTGCCAGACCCTCTCCAGTAGCTCCTTGACTTTCTCATACTGAGGAGCCCAGAAGTGGCCACAGCACTCTGGATGTGGCCTCACTGGGGCTGAGCAGAGGGGAAGGATCTCCTCCCTTGGCCTGCTGGCCACACTCTTCCTGAGGCACCATTGGCCCTCCTGGCCACAAGGACACACTGCCAGCTCATGGTCAACTTGTCATTCAAGACTCCTAGGTCCTTCTCCATGAGCTGCTCTCTGGTAGGTCAGCCCCAGCCTGTGCTGGCACTTGGGGTTATTCCTCTTCTGGTGCAATACCAAACACCTGCCCTTGCTGAACCTCATTAAATTTCCCTCTGCCCAATTCTCCAGCCTGTCAAGGTCTTGCTGAATGTCAGCACAGTGTCCAGATGGATCAGCCACTCCCCCAGTTTCATATCATCAGCAAACCTGCTGAGGGTACATTCTTATGCCTTTGTCCAGGTCATTGATAAACAAGTTAAATAAGGCTGGACCCAATACTGATCTCTGAGGAACACCACTGACCACAGATCCCCAAGTGGATTCTGCTTTGCTGATCGTGACCCTCTGAGCTCTGCCATTCAGCCAGTTCTTGATCCACCTCACTGTCCATTCACCTGACCCACATTTCCTGAGCTTACCTAGAAGGATGCTATGGGAGACAGTGTCAAAAGCCTTGCTGAAGCTGAAGTAGACAACATCCACTGCTCCCCCCTTGTCGATCCATCCTGCCATGTGATCATAGAAGGCCATCAGATTGGGCAAGCATGATTTCCCCTTGGTGAATCCATGCTAACTACTCCTGTTGACCTTCTTTTCATCTCTGTGCTTGTTGATGACCTCCAGAATACCCTGTTCCATCTCCTTTCCAGGGATGGTGGTGAGGCTGACTAGTTAGTGTTTTCTCAGGTCCTCCACCTTGCCCTTTTTGAAGATGGGTATAACATTGCTCAGCTTATCCATTAAACAGTCTTTGTTACTTTTTTTTACTTTTTGAAATTGCTCTATCCAGAAATAGCTATTTCTCATTTCTTATTAGATAAAACTGTAATGCTCACTCTGTTTTCCCATGACACTCATTCCTCTGTGTAAAATTAATTTGATGCTTTGAATTCAAGCAACACTTCATTTTTAATTGGCCTGTGAAAGTTAGAAACTGAGGAATTTGATGATATGAAAATGAAGTTTACCTCCTTTACAAAAATACTTCTAAGCCTCAGAAATCAATCCTTCCAATTTTTTTGTTGACATTGCATTTTATGGCACAGGCGGGTAAAACTTCAACGAGGCTGAAATTTCAACCAGATATCTATCTCCAAGAAATATAAATAGCATTAATTTTCCACTTGCTTTCTACAAGAAAATCTGTGAAGTGTTTCCTGTGATTGCAGTGAAAGTAAAGCCACCTGGGCTTATTCTGTTGTTTTGTTTTTGGTTTTGGGTTTTTTTTGGTCAGAATTTATGGTAAAGCCAGAATCTCAGTCTTTTTTTTTTTTTTAAAAAAAAGGCAGTTACTGTCTAGAATGGAACATTTTGTCTCTCTGGAGATGCACTTTTGTTGAACTTATTCAAACTGAGAGTTGTCCTTGGAAAAGACTATTTGAGTTTAGCTTCTCTTTCTCGTGGCCATACAAATGGAAAAACATTTTTTTTCTTTTACTCAGATTTTTTAACCTTGTTGTCCTGTTGTTCAAAGTAAATTCTACTTAAATATCCATAATTGAAGTGATGAGTGCTTAGTTATGTATGTGTAGCCATGGCATCCAAGGAAGCAAGAGGACAGCAGGTTCTTTATTGCCAATGTGCCACATTTAGGAGATGCTATGGAGACCCTTTGTGGGAATAAGCTCTTGAGACTTTGCTGTGAAGCAGTTTGACCTGTGGGGTACACATCCTGGTACTGAAGATGCATGACAGAAACATGTATTTTTCTGTGGAAACCTTCTGTGGAAAACCTGCTAAACAGGAGACACCATTTCACCATGTTCCTCCTTGCTGCAATGCCATGCTGGCATTTCCCAGCTGGGAAGCGAAAGGCAGGAAGCCTATGTGAGTGTTGAATAGGGAACTGACTATTCCTGCAAGCTGGCACTTGAGGACATGGCTGTGCCTGGGCACAGGGGGAATTGCCAGCCCTGTGGGTGGAGATGGCTGCACCCAGCAAGAGACCAGCAGGGCTTAGTGTAGCTGCTGGATGCTGGATATGGATGCTGGACCTCAGCCTGCAAGGAGCCCATGGGAAAGCAGCTGGGCCCAGGCCAGTGGCAGCACAGAGGGACTACATGGAGACCGACCATCCAAAAGTCCTGCTTAGGCGCTTTCAGGCTCCTGTTTTCTCTTGACGGCATGCTGGCCTGGAAATGGGCAACAGCAGGAGGGTCAAGAGCCCCTCACCCACTGCTGGATGGTCTCCAGAGCCTGGAGCAATAGCTGCCATTGCACAAGCTCCACTGAATAGCCATGGGAACTCTGGAAACCTCCCTCTTGGTCCAGCAGCCCCAGCAAACCCTCTTTGCATTTTAGCTGATTCCCAGACAGCAGTGGCTTCTCTGTGCCAGTGGGTGCCTGAGGTGTCCCTGGCCAGACCTGACAGATGGTCCATAGCAGGAGTGCTCCATGGGCCTGGCACTGCCTGCATCCCTGGCTCACCACAGGCACTGCCATGGGCTGGCACATGTGGGGTGGGAGAGGGACAAGCCCTGGGTCCTGCTGGATGGAGGTGGCTGAGGCCTGGTAGCACCCACTGCTCCAGCTCCGGGCAGCTACACTGGATCAAGGCCTATGCACTCACTCCTGTCTCCAAAGCCATGAGCCCCCTGCCTCCAGGGGTTCTAGACATCCACTCTGCCTTCTGTGTCCTGAGTACTGGAGAAGCCAGGATTGCCTTCTCCCTCCGGCATGGCCACGCTTCCTTCTTGGAGCTCTGCTCTAAATTATCTACATGTTCATTTGACAAAACTTCTTTTTTGTAAAGAAACTAAAACAAAGAGAAAAACCACTTGCAATTACACAACTTGTTTCCAAAAATCTTTATTTTATACTATTATTTGGTCTCCAGCCAAAAAATGGAAATGTCTTTCCAAACTGCTGTTGTCTTCCAGTTTAGCACCTGGCCTATTCAGCCATATCTTCTAATAAAAACTTTTAATTTAATATTTCAGTTAACTCTCATGTAAGAAGAAACTGCCTTGATAAGGAGCATGTTTCTGTGTAGTTAGCCATCTGCAACTGCCTGTAAACACTCTGATGGTTAAAGTGAGGACTACTGATCAGACACGCCTCAGGACTACAAAACAGGCTGAAAGCTGCTTGGTGCCTATTAAAATCAATGGCAGGTTTAAATGGATTTGATTGTAAACTGAGCTGTGTGGCTTTTGGAATGTTTCAAAATCATCCCTCGCTATAGTACTGGATATCAAGGTAGTAAACAAAAATGGTGTTCACATTATGGCAGGGGAATGGATGATATCATAAGCAGTACTTTAAGAAGTTGAATACTTAGTTTGTGATATTTTTGACAAAAACCTTGGCAGTTTTCAGCAAGTGAAAATGGATCATTGAAATGTATTTAAAATGCATTCCAAATTGATGGTAAATTTTTGGGAAGATTGTTGGATTGGTACTTTATACTGCTTTGTATGGTTAGAGCATTTAGATACTCTTGAAGGAAATTTTCCCTAGGACATTGAGTAGATAA
This sequence comes from Pomatostomus ruficeps, assembly GCA_013400735.1. Lineage (NCBI taxonomy): Eukaryota > Metazoa > Chordata > Aves > Passeriformes > Timaliidae > Pomatostomus > Pomatostomus ruficeps. The sequence goes on along the minus strand of VYZT01027969.1, from coordinate 45,399 downwards.
TTTTGCTTTTTGCTGACTCAAGTTTTACAAGACTGAATAAGAATTTTTGAAAATTTCAGAGAAATTCCTGAAGTTCTGCAGACTGCTGGAGGCAGCTGGAGGCCAGGCAGATACCCAAAGCACCTGTGGTGGTACTGGATGCATGTTTTAGGCAGCTGAAATGAGCCTCAAGTCAACCCTGCCAGTGGAGCCTGGTGTTCTGTCTTACCCTAAAGCAGACCCTTATTGACTGGCCAGCTAAACAGCAGCACAGGCTCTACAAACTGTACCAGGTAGATATCTGCTGAACATGAAGGGATTTAAACATCCAGAACACAGCTAGACACCCATTACACAATTATCTCAATCTTATGTCAAAATATAATTTCCAAATGAAAAATTGCAATGATGTAATTAGATGATATAAAGAATAAGTATTTTTTAACTTTAAAAAAACCTTTAATTTTTTCCTGAATCAAATTGGTTAAATGTAATACAAATAAATGGACTACTGATGGCAACTCTGATGTTAATTTTAGGTGACCAAATAGTAGGTTTTTACCTCCACAAATAGAAATGTTTTCTTTTTTTCAATCTTTTACTTCAGTAGTTTAATGTTAAACAAACAATTTTTTTCCTCATTCCTTTCATTCGTATTCAAATGGCTGAAGACTTAGCTCTAGGCATTGGCATACCATCTAGAATAGCTTATTTCTAAAACAGCCTTGCTGATGAGTAGTTTGCACATGTGTTATACATGTACTTGGAAGGAATGTCAGAACTGAACTGACAGCTTGCAGAATTGTGTGTCTTTCAGCAGGAAGGTCAATAAGCATCTCATGCATGCTACATGCATGTTCTTGTGGATACAGTAACATTAGGGTTTTTTTCTCAAGAATGTTGATTTCTTGGAAAAAGTAAAAGAGGATGTGTATGTAGTATGCTCACTGTGTATTAGAGAGAAATCTACTAGCAAAGTGTATTTATTTCTTCCATAATCAGGTATTCTTTGGTAATAATACATGTTACTGGTAGCTGACAAATTTATCTAAAAGGAAAATGCATACTCGCTTCAAGTTTCATTTTACACACGCGCACAAAAACAAATCTGTCTAGCTTTACTGGAATGTAACTGGAGCACCAGTAACTCCTGGGGTTGCTTACACATTTCCATTCCATGCTTCTGTTTTCATGAGGGGAACAATTAACAAAAACATTCATCTTTCTATTTTCAAGTGCCTTGAATTTGGACTTTCTAACAAGCAAACAAAAGAATCCCTCATGTAAGTATTTCTTTTGTGTTGGCTGAGTTTTATGGGAAGAACGAGAAAATAGCTTCCCAATGTTCACACTTTTTTTTTAGGAAATCTGGCACCAAAAATCCGAAAAGCATGGAGTGAGTCAGACATAAGCTCCATTGAATTGGAATATCTAGTACTATGCCAGTGAAAACTGGACTTGTTTTCAGTAGTTATAAGCTTCTGAAAATCTGCTGCTTGGCAGGCCCAAGGGGCTTTGGCAGTGCAGCACTGAGTGCACAGTGAGCTGGGAAGCTGGCAGGGCAGGTGACTGTCCCTCAGCACATGGGTCAGCAGGTCACTGGTGACACTGCTCCTGCTGCAGGGGCATTTAGTATCAGAATGTGATGCCAAAATTTTCCTTTCTTTATAGGTATTTTTAGACCGACTAATTGAACTCTGGCACTTACAAGGGCCCCACAAATGTGGGCCAAAGGTCAAATCCCTCACCAGAATAAGGAACTGATGCCTGCTGGGGACAGAATGGCATTCTCACTCTGACTAAGGTTTCCTCTCTTCTATTTTCCTCCCCCATCAGTAAGCTTCCTCTTATCCTCCTCTGGCAGATCCATTGTCCGACCTTTTTTTGCCCATTGGAGTGGGGTTAAACTTACTCTCTTCAGGATGGACTCACCATACAGCATCTGAACAGCTCTCTGACCTGCAGATCTAGAGAACATCCTTTGCAGGAATTGGAGGTACTGCAATTGTGGAATGAGAGCTGTGTGGAACTGGAACAATACTAAATTTGCAATAATAATATGGTTTTCTATAATCTGTTCTGGATTGATTCTATGTAATAAGTGTTTGCACAGGAGCTTGTACTGAGGCACTGTGGTGGCTATAATTCTGGCAACCTCATTCATAAAGGTATTCTATGCATTTCAGTGATCCCTGTAGAGGAGAATAGAGATAGCAACCTCTATCTTGGCTTGAAGTGTCCACTGGGGTTTTTTCTTCAGACCCACTCTATGCCTTCTATCTTTATGCCCTCAAAATGAATGTCTAGGGCAAGTCCCACTACTTGCATCTAGTGCTACTTTGGTGAAGCTGAATAGGAAGCATTTTGAACTGTGAAAAATCCGTAATGTAAACGGGAGTGTAAATGACACACTGAAATGACACCTAGAAGAGGTACAGTGCTGCAAGAGTGATATTAGAGCAAGTTGCCTAGAGTCAAGCACAGACTGAAGCCCTCAGAAGGAAGGGACCCAAAGAGCTGTCCCACAAAATAGTTTAATATAGAAACTAAGAATCCAGCAGGTACCATGAGTGGTGAATATTTGACATCAGAACAAGATGCAACCTTGAAGTTAGAGTGATGTGTCACTTTGCATCTCTGACACTTCAGCTCTTTGCCAGGAAGGTGTTATGTTAAATTTGCTTTCACCTTCCTAGTAAAACGTTGCAGTTTTTAATGTTTTAAAGTGTTCTTTAAAAAAAGCCTAAACCCTCAAACATTGTCTTTATTCTCTGACTCATATGCTCCATAAGCAGCAAAAACAAGCAGGGAGATATAAAAAAAGTAACAGAAGAGATCAGAGGGCCCAAAAGGAAGAGGGAAGGCCACATCTCAAGGCATTTTGATGACACTGAAAAGTTTGTATGTCACTTTATTTTTCCTACTAAGTCTATTTGTTTTTCCAGAAGAATTACTTGGTCTTTTGAGAACATGGTAACTAAAGACTTCATCTTGCATTGTCATGCTATTTATGGTGACAATATTATGATGAAGTTACTGCTTTCAAAGACTCTTTAAAATTGGCTTGGTATAAATGGAGATTGCTAGGCCTATGAAATGAGTCTACAACAACATTTAAAAACAGATCAGCAGACAATATACTTGAGGAGGGGGAAGTGATTTTCCAGGGATGTAAGTTAGCTCTATTCAGAACAGTCCTCATTTTGGAAGTGTGATTCAGATATGCTTGCAGACACGCTTTCACTTCTTAAAGCAGTGAGATAAGGAGGCTTAAAGTGGATTTATCATTGCACAATAGCCAGCATTTCACAATCTGAAATAAAATTACCCAAGGCCCTCATAGTGCACGCTCTGTGTTGCATGCATTTCCCAGGTAAAAGGCAGGTGGCTGAAGCGATTTGAAAGCACAGTGTGATTGCATCAGCCAGGTGAGAAGCTGCTGGAGAAGAGCCCCCACCCTGAGTCAGCAGAGAATGGTGTGATACAGGCTGTGCTGGAAGTGGTGCAGAACCTCCCTGCCTCAGCAAGAGCCTTGGGAAAGGTTTTGGCTGAGAAAGCTCTCCTAACACCTACTCCCTTTGCAGCTGTTTTCACATTTCCACAAAGGATGCAGCTGTCTCCTTCTGGGGGAACATTCCCCAGGATGCCCTGAGAAGGATAGGCATCTGGTTTTGCCCAGCATTTACAGGGATCACACAAAATGAACATGGGAAGACAGTGGGAAAATGGAGGTGGGTATGTCCTTGTTCCAAACATGTGCATTAAGGCATCTCATGTGACAATGAATGTTCTGGAAAGACTAAAGACCTTAGAAATTAAAGTGTTGGAGATTGTACAAATGCTATACCCATCAAGGAGGACTGTAGCATGACACAGTTATTGTATTTTGCAAAGCAGTTTTCTTGAATTTCTTAGCACATCTACATGGTGTATTATAGGACAAATAGGCAAGGGAGAAGCAACCATAATTTTTACTCATGAAACCAGAAGGGATTGAAACCCACTACCCTTACAATCATGTGAACAAAGCTGTAATCCTCAGCTCTGTGGCCTTTACTGCCCTAAATGGGAGTATCCACGTCAGCATGGTTGATCCTTTCACAGCAATGAAAGCGTATCCTGCATCAGAGAGCAAAATTCTCCATCTAGCAAGGCTGGTAGAGTATATGCTGATGGAAAGAAGACAGCTGCTTTATGCTCATTGCTCCAAGGGGAATGTAATCTATGAAGGAAGAATGTGCATCTGGAGATCTCAGCATTTCAAAAAGCATCATAGTTAAGAACTCTGAATGGTACCCTTTTAGAAAAAACATAATATCTCCTCACTGACTCATCATTCTTTTCATTCTTTCTTTCTATCTTACAGGACAGGGACATGCCTAGTTACCATGACTTACATAAATGAATGTGTGTGAAAATTCAACCCTCTTAGAAATTTCGTTTCTTCAGAACCCCAAGCAGCTGTTCAGACTAGTAATGAGTTATTGAACACTTCTTTATTTTGTTCAGCCTTTTACTGATTTTACTAGATGTGCTGCAATAGCTTAGGCCTCTGAAGCCTATGTGAGGTAGCAAAAGAGGTGATGGTAGGGCTGGATTGTGAATGGAGAAGTCCAGTCACCATGTCTACAATGTCACCAATATAGAGAATGTAGTCTTTAATAGGGGCATGAAAGATGCTTTGTGAACCAATAGAAAAGCTGAGAAGGAACTGGATGGGTACAAAGGCTGACCCTAGCTATATATTTCAGTGCTACCTATATGGGGAGGTGTCATCACACAGTATTACAGTCTTAAGTAATTCCTTAAAACCACAGACTGCAACTGCTCATTTTCTGTATATTTCTCCCTCATCAGGAAAATTTATATTGAGGCAAACAAATACCATTTAAACTAATAATGTTAATACAAATATCTCTATTTTTAGCTGCTGGAATGGATAGAATGTGCTTTAAGTAGTGATTACATCCACTCTATTTTTATATGCTTGAACTCCTTTGTCTCCTCTCTGCATTTACAGACCTGTAAATTTTCTAGTATTGGTTTGCATATGTTAGTGGTATAATTTGTACTATTTCTGGACTAATTGCTGAAATTGTGCCATATTACTCCTAATGGGTGTGCTGCTTTTAATTAAAAAGAAATACAATGAAAACCACAGTAACAAAATAGATTATGGACCAAGTCCCTAGCACCTGATCTTCATACAGTTGGCCGCACAAACACACAGTCATTCACCTCATCTCTTCCTGTGGTTGCAATGTCCTAAAGACTTGAATTCATGCAATCTAACTCTTAAAACATGTGAATATTTCTTGCTTTGTCTGACTTTTTGAACACCTCTGGAAAACCCTAGGAAAAAAGCCAGGAGAAAGCTGCCATTTTCTGAGCAATGAGTTCAGCCCATTCCCAGATGTCACCCTGCAATGGGAAAGACCAGGGGTTGTTGTGGTGGAAGGCGGGTGGCCAAGGCTGGGGGGTTTGGACAGATCAGTTGGTTTGGCACTACGGAGCAGTCCCCTCCTATCATTATAGGAGCTTTGGGAAAGAGCAGGAAGAGCTGGTCCAGATTAACCAGCTTGTCAAGCCAGATGTAGTTGATTGGTTTGAGGTCAGACAACTATATACTGAGTAAATTAGTATTATACCCATTTTAGGACCTAAATGATCTTAGGAACAATATACATGGAGATGTTTAATGATACTTTAGTGCTTAACTGATGCATATTTTTCACTTTAGGGTGAATTTTTAGTATCAACAAATTTATCCCAATCCTTATCCTGCCTTTATGAGCCCTATCACAACATCTCTCACTAAAACTGTCCTTGGTTTTTGCAACTCTTGGTCTGAAAGAAAAAAATTCAAGCCCCACTACATAATTGGAAGTCCTGATATCTTTCTGCAAATTATCTATATAATTCTGTAGCAGCACTTGGCTGTTGTTTTGAGTAGTTCTTTTGGTCTTTAGTAATATATCTTCATCACTGTCAATATTTTATAGGTGGGGAAGTGGTATATGGAATTAGTTAAGGTCACATTCCCAGAAAGCTGGTTGCAGTGCTATTAATAGAGGGTAAGTTTTCATAGAGTTTTTAATTCACTAGTGCTGCCACTTCAATTACAGCAGAACTTATGGGCTTGATGTTGAATCACAAAATCACAGACTATCCCAAGCTGGAAGTGACTCTCAAGGTTCATCAAGTCCAACTCCTGGCCCTGCACAGGACCATCCTCGGGGGTCACACCATGTGCCTGACAGCACTGTCGAAATGCTTCTTGAAATCTGTGAGGCTGGTGCTGTGACCACTTCCCTGGGGAGCCTGTTCCAGAGCCCAGCCACCCTCTGGGTGAAGAGCCTTTTTCTAATATCCAATCTAAACGTCTCCTAATACAACTTCAGGCATTCCCTTGGGTACTGTCACTGGTCACCACAGAGAAGAGACCAGTGCCCCTCCTTTTCCCGTCACAAGGAAGTTGTAGATTGTGCTGAGGTCTCTCTTCATAACTTTACCAGGCACCAAACTGCAACTGATAGGCCTGAAGGTTTCAGGGTTCTCCTTCTTGCCTTTCTTGAAAATCAGCCTTCTTGAAAGCTTCCAGCTCTCTGGATTCCCAAGACAGCACAAAAATCAAGAGAGGTTTTGTGATGACATCAGCCAGCTCTTCAAGGATTCTTGGATTAGTCCATTTAGGCCCCAGAGATCTTTAGGGATCCAGCTGGAGCAGCAGATGTCACACAATTTCAGGGTCAACTTGATCATTCTTGCAGTCATTGTCCTCCAGGTCAGGGCTCTGAGACCCCTTTGGTCTGTCATCCATGTTGAAGACAGAGGCAAAGTTACAGCAGGAGTGATAGATAATGTGTTGTATGAGTTAGATCAGCAATTAGCTGCTTTTTGGCTTGAGAAAATTAGGAATTTAAGAAAACTGCTGTTGCAAGCCTTGCAAAAAGTACTTTTTGGGCAGAACTTGAAAAAGTTGCATTTGACTCTTGTGATAAAACTGATGGTGCTCAAGAAGATGCAACTGTGTCTAAGCCCCTTTATCTAAACACCAGTTGTAACTGCAGACTTGCAAGGTGGACAGCCCTGATGCAAAAAAAGACACTGTCAGCCCAGGTCACAGTGCATAAAGAGAAGAAGAAAGTCTTGTCTTGGAAACATTTGGTGAACCAGTTTGTTTTGCAGCTGGTTGATCAAAAGTGTTTCTGAGATTACTTAGGACTTCAAGACCTTAACAGTATCTCTCCAGAGATGGTTTAAGGGACAGAACTGGAACATGGCATTATGCAGATGCCACCTTCTATTTTTAGAAAAGAAAAAGTTTCTTTTCTTCTCTACAGAATATTCAGAAGAATGTCACTTGAATATGGCTTTTCCTACAGATCAGGACAAATTCACTAGTACATTTGGTTATCTGCAGTATAGTCGAAGGAAGATGTACACAAAGCAAAATTTAAAAAATGGAACATAATGCTAGTTAGCTAGAGGGGAAAGGGAAAGAATCAGCAGATGAACTTGGGAGTGATTTCTCCCTAGATGTTTATGAAATCTCACTTTAGTACTGAAAGCTTAGGCTGAGAAACACTGAGAAAAGTTTTGTTTGGGTGATCTGATGTTTCCAGAGGTTTTAGTAATGGGT
>VYZT01027969.1:0-37728 GCA_013400735.1 Pomatostomus ruficeps | reverse complement strand
AATTGCTCTCTGTCTGGGAAAACAGCCATGAATTTGTGACTGATTGGAAATCCAGATGTAAAGTTGAGCATTTTTTGCAGCTGGACACCAGTGGACATAGTGAACAGTTAAGGAAAAGTACAAAGAGTTCCTGAGGGAACATTTGGGGAGGGAGGAGTGTAGACTGTCTCCCTTTTGGCAAGAAAGAATATCACTAGCAGTTTTTAAAAAAGATTGCTTACAGGGGAATGTAGAATTGTTTCTGAAGGAGATTTGTCATGTTCCTTCTTATTAAAAAAAAAAAAAGCAAAAAGATGTGTTTGTCTCAGGAAAGGAAATCAGTGAGTGCACACTTATTATAATGTTATTAGTTGCCTTGCTTGATTTCAAAGAGCTATAACCCCTACAGAAAGAGACGTCCTTTTGGACACCCTGCATGAAGAGCTACTCTGACAACCTCATCTGCTGATGATGCTGATGATCTGAGGATGGCACTGAAGCAAAGAAAGAGCAAAAGGTGACAGCCTGCTTCCACTGCCTGTTAACAGGTCAGACCTGACTCCTCAATTCTCATCTATAGCTAAGCATGCTTTTAATATAGAAGGACAAAGGACTCTCAAGTAACAGAACAGAGCCTATAAAATGAGGATATTATAATAATGGCCTTTCTTAAACATAAAAACCATTTTTCTATTTATATTGTATAATATAAATTTAGATTGAGATAATTTTTTCTTGTCAATTTGTATCTTTTACTTCCAGAGGTTCTTCTTCAGTGACTGATTTCTTTGACCTTAACAGAAAACTGGGCCCCACCACATGCTGAGCCTTTAATGAATCGGCAGAGACACACCCTAGGAGCTCCATGTCTGTTCCTGTGGACTAGTTTAAAGATTATGGGCTGCTGTAATCTTATAGGAGAAACAGTCAAAAACATTCTTTACCATGACCACAAACCTAATTTGGCACTCTGGCTGTGTTGGGAGCAATACTGTGCCTTGACTCTGGCTGTGTGGTTAAGGAGCCCCGGGCAGGTTGGGGCAGTGTCCCAGCACTCCTGATGGGAAAGCAGAAGGCAATCATCTCTCTCAGCACTTTTGTTGCTTCACGGAGTACGTGAAGCTGCTCCAGCTATGCACTGTCTGTAGCTGCACTTGTGCAATAATTTGGAGCCATTGAGCCATCAACTGTAAAGCAAAAAATTAAGTTCTGTGGAGATACAGTTATGACTGGTATGATCTCTTGATCAAGCTATCATGCAAGTAAATAGCCTCAGTTTGTGGTAGAAATATTAAAGGAGTTAATTTGCTTAAATTTTGCCTGTCATGTGAAGCCTGTAATCAGAGCAACTACCATCTCCTTTTATATTCCCTGTGGAGTACAGAGATTATTGTCCAAATACTGACCAGGCAAAAGTTTCTCTCCTATAAAGCAGCAAACAAGCTATAACTCAGAAGTTAATTTTGCGTATGTAAAATAGTTCCAGCTATGTTATGTTCCTCCTGTTTTTGCCTTGACCCATTAGCTAGACAATCCTCACAGACTTGAACCAAAGAAATTTATTCACCAAGTACCTCAGCATGAGCCAAAGGGTGGATGGATGTATCTCTGAAAGGCTGACATCCCTACTAAAATGCAATAATAACTATGACATTTTGCTACTTTGCAAAATGCCTTTACAATATGGCAAAGTTTATTTTGGAAATAAAGGAATATAAGGAAATAAGGAAAAGGGATGGAGTCAGAAATAGTTGCTGTATTTTTTTAACAAAAAGGAGTCTTTGTTTCTGAGTTTAACATTTTATAGTTGGTAAGAAATATGAAAATAGATTTCAATAGTAATAGGGTTTAATTTATAATTACATATTGTTACTGTAACAGCAGAGAAAATATTATGAATTGAGATCCACTACCAACAAGAGCTGTCATAGGCATTAACCTTTGTAATTGATTTTAGTCATCTTTGACCTGATTATGAAAATGCTAGACTTTTGCAATGCACTTGGAAATAGTAGGCGGGGCATGTGAATCCTGCTATAAGTTGATGATTGTATTTTATCCTACCTCTTGTGACCCTTGGCCTATTTAAAGCAAATGTCAGATGACCTTTTGTGTTTTGTTTCATCAGCAGAGAAGACTGGATGTTTTAACAGGTCTTTAATAACCAGCCTTATGAACCAGCTGTGATGCAGGAGAGTAGATCAAAATTATGTTCAAGGTGGGAATGTGTTTCATTTAACTACAGACACAAAAGAGTCCAGCACAGCCACTGAGGATTCCTCTGTGGGCAATGGACAAGGATACCAGCAACCCTAAGGAAATGTTTACAAATGAGGTCAGTTGTCCCCTAGTGATTTTTGTTTTCCTCTGTCTGGTATAGTGAGTGCACACATGACTAGATTATACCTAGACAATTTCCACCAAGACTAACAAAGTTAGGGCAAAATAATTCCACTAGGACAAGAATAAATGTAAACTGAGCTCTAACAGGATGCTACCTCTGTATGGGGTACTGAGCAGTGCTACTTAAATGGCCTGTCAAAATGCCTCACTGATGAAAAGTAGTCGAAATGGAATCTGAGAATCAAATCAAAGTGGAACCAAGCAGAAGCCAAGAACTTGAAGCAGACAGCCCAGTCTTGGACAACCCTTTGACATGGGGCACATATCCCAAAAGAAGGTAACTAAAGAATGCTACTCTTTAGTAATCAGGCTTTGATGACTTTCAAATGAAACTGATGAATGCGTATGAGACCTATTATTTTTTAAACATATATATTTTTTTATTTGTGGGGGGGGTTTTTTTGCTGTTGTTGTTTTTGTTGTTGATGTGTTTTGTTTTGTTTTGTTTTTTGGTGTGAATGCACATCACTCTTTGCCTGTCTGATAAAGGATGGCCTGGCTTTCTTGTTGTTGTTGTTTGTAGCACTCGGTCAGGCCGGCCTACTAGGCCGAGAGCCCCAAAGGGAGCCGAATAACAGACCACACCGAGACAGCAGACCGAGAGGGCAGAAAAAGAGAGAGAGGGCAGAACCCTCTGCTTTTATTTATATGTTTTCACAAATCACCGTGGATTGGAGGTAGAAATCAACACCTTCATAATCCACTGGTCAAAGCATTTGTCGATCATATTTCTCCACCCAGTATACTGGAATTCATAAACATAGATAGTAGCTAAGAAACCATGGCCATGGCACAGAAAGGTCTGAAAATATTTACAGAAGGAAAAACACTGAAACACTGCAAACTCAGGGCAACAGTTGTTGTTGTTATTTTTTAAAAACACTCTCTTACCACTCTCATAATGCAAGATAGGAGTATTTAATCCTTGGTATGTTCTCGTTTTGAGGACCATTGCGTCTTTCCATGTTTCGTAGTACCACACCCACCAGGCTTTCACTAAAGTCTTCTCAAGGTGATTATCAATGCAGCACAATACTCCTAAGCAGTGGAATGGCCTAATAGAGAATAAGGGGAAATCATTAAGATTATGTCACATTTCCAAGTCATCAGAATATTACAAATCTGGGAAGCAAATGTTGAACTCAGGAAAACCTTCATGCCGCCCATTGTTAAGTGAAAGCCTGGGAGAAAAATGAACAAATACATTGCATGTTTTTCTAAATATTCCTGAACTGCTCAGAATAAATGTTCTAAAAATGCTCTCATGAAAGAATAGTGAATATAATAGACACATTTTTGTTGGGACACATTCATTAGCTTGAGGAACTATCTGTTTCCTGATGACCTCCTCTCTTACTAGTACATATTAAACCTTTCCAAGCATGTCTGCCTTGTTGCCATCTGATCTCTTCATTTAGGAGAGGTGATTTAAATTTCATGTTTGCAGGGCATGTAAGAAGGCTTACACCAGTGAATCACTGAGAAGGAAATATCCCAGTTTGTTGGTAGAAGTGTCAGCTGAATGGAATAGTTTTGGGGCCTTTGGCAAAACCTTGCTGAAGGTATTGCTGCTGTTGGACAAAAGCAAGGCAGATGAAACTTTGTTCAAAGGGAAATGATATAATACACTATGGTGGCCAGAACATATCATTCTTTGTCTTCATAATAAATTAAAACGCGGAACTATTAGTTTCCTATGTAACAACGGACATATTGTTTTATAGATTTGCTCTTGATCTTGTACAATACATCAAAAGAAATAATTTGTCTTCTGTATTTAACATCCAGAATCTTTTTCTTGCTTAGAAGTTCAAAGAAGATTTCAGTAAGAACTGAAGACTCTGGCATTTTCACCAGTAAAGGATTTTTTCAGGTGTTTTTGTTCTCGGCTAGAAGAATCTTGTCCCATGCTTCCCACTGGGCAGGGCATATCAAGATGTATCTTCTGCAACTTTCCTGCTGACCATTGCTCTTACTTTTCAAAGGTGACACCTGTGAATCACCACTTCAGGCGTGTCATACTCAGCTCTCCCATCATTACCAAGATAAAAATGTGCCACGGGCAACTCTCCTTCGAGCTCGCCTCAGCTACTTAGTGGTTCTTCCACTCCCTACCTCATGTCCTGGTTTGCTCCTTAATGTCCACCCATGAGTTTTCTTCTTTTATGCCTTTTTGGAGGATGTGACTATTGGTTCTACTGTTCTCTTGAAACCCATGTATATATATATATTCCCCACTCTGGCCAATTGTTTTCTCTAGTGAACAGGAATTCAATATAGTCCAACATCCAGTCTGCAGAAATACTCTTACAATAATATTTTACCTTACCTCCAGGAATCATTCAATGTCCAAATGCAACTGTCTTGTATTGCATCCATGAGTTGTTCATCTGTAGATAGTGTAGCCAGTGAATAGCTCAAAAAATTTTATTAAAGAACTAGTTTGAAAGACAGTATTGTGAAAAGAAAGTTTTCTTTCTAAGGACTGCATTTGCTTTTAGGTAAAATGGCTTCATTTTTTTGCTTCACTGCTTTTCTTTTTCATGGTTTTTCAAAGGCCTATCATCCATTCAGTGTAATTGAGCTGTTTCTAGCAATTAATTTATCTTGCTCCATGTTTCAGGATGAGGTTATAGCTCTAAAATATTTATGTCAAATCATTTCTCATGAAAAATATTTTCTCTTCTAGCTATAAAATTGCTTGATCCTGTTATTCTCACTGAGATGGGAATTTAGAAGTGTGGACACCTTCTCAGAGATTTTTAAGAACATAACATGGAAGATTTCACAGGAAGAGATGGGCTAAGTGCTCATTACTATTCCTACTTGTCTAAAATATTCCTACTTATCTACAATATCACTGTAAGCCAAGAGTGAAAGTGGTTTCATTCTGCCTCCAAGAAACAGAGCAGGCCATTACCAGAATAACTTGTGACACTGCTGTCATTCCTGCTCAAGATTATCTGGTGCATAAAGTGTGCAACATCAGGCGCTTGCTCAATTCTTTCCTTTAGACTGCTGAGTGCTGTGAAGCCACTCCAAAAAACTCCAGCGGTGTCTGTGGTGGAAATCCTTGTGCATAAATTGACTCTTCCTGCAGGAATTCCAGTGTTCCTGCTTTGATATTCTTTTCTTCTTACCTGCAGGTATGCTGCACCATTGCTGTCAAATTCAAGTGCACTGTGCATTGGTGTTACTCAGAACTTCCTCTTGCCTAAGAAAACTTCCCAGCTGCCTTCAGAGTGCTTGTGCCGTAACTTTGAAGTTACACTAACCTGGACATGGCTGCCAGTAGGGAAATCTCACTCTTTATTTTCTTTTCCTCTGCTTCAAGTGTTGGATTTGCACCTTTTGCAAATTGACACAAGGCTGCTGAGGGCAGAGAAATGGTCTGTTCAAATCCAGGTAAGTTCTTGTTCCTGAGGACATCTGGTCATAGGAAAAGACATCTGAGCTTGTGTTTTATCTATCTACATCTGTATTTCCACAATCTCACCTTACCATAAGTAAAGAAAATTAGCTAATTAAAATTTAAAATAATACTTGATCATCTTCTGTTTCCCAGCTTTCTGCCCTTCCAGACAGCTTTCAAAATTTGTCTAAAATTTTAAATCGAAACAGTTAGCTTCACCTACCATAATGAATAGGAAATGTTAATGCTGCCTACTGGTCCCCTGTCCAAAACAGTTATTTCACAAGAACAGGTCCACTGAATAGTGAGAATGTTTCCATCGCTGTCAGGCTGTATGGACATAAGGAAGCAGAATTTGCAGGGAAAGCTTTGTTCTTTATTAAACTAGCTGATGTAGGTGAATAAATCAGGTGACATTTCAGGCTCAGAATTCCTTCTTCAGTTCAGCCAAAATCATTGTGTTCTACCTATACGAACAATTTTCTGGTGTTCATTTCATCCCTCTTACTGATGGACAAGGCTGTATGAGCCTGAGCTCTGAAAGGAAACAGAACATCACTCCTGTTGATTATTCAAGCTGTCAGCTTTGCTCACTCATCTGGGAAGGACTGTGACTCTGCATAAAAATTCTCTACCTCTCAGTTTGTGCCTCATTGAGGGATCTCAGGTTCACCCAAAAAGTTGTTTGAGACAAACACATTTCCAAAGCTGAGCACTGGGATGCATGTGACACAGTCAAATCTCCCAAGACTGTTTTTTGAAGGAATCCATGTGCTTGCTACTGTCAACACTTGGCTTAATAGCTGTAAAGTTGCATTGATTTTCTCAGTACTGTAATGTCCCAATGACATTAGGCAAGAATGCCTGCACAAGTCTATTACCACATACTCAGCAAGTATTACCAGACAAGAAAGAAGCACAACTCTTCAAGTACTGGAGAAAGGTTGTCCTACTTCCTTGGAAATCTTTTTTGTTTCTTCTTTGACCTAGCAAAGACCAAAAACTGCCTAGTGGTTTCTTCAAGGTTTTGCAATCATGAAGCAGAGCCTGGCAGCTTTCTGAATTCACTTGATAAAAGTGTTTGGAAATGAGATATCAAACGAAGTGAATCAGGACTAGCTACATTCACTTCTGGCAAAAAAAGGGTCAGGGCTGTGGCCCTCAGTGAGAAGCTGAGCTCACTGTTCTGTGAGGTAGGGGTGAGATTGTGATGGGGCAGACCAAGGCACATCTGGAGTTCCAAGTGGAGAAGAAAAAGTACAACAAAGGGTAGAGCATTATTGTAATGTTACTGGCTCCTCCTTTTTTGCAGCACACGATGCAGAATGGCATGAGGAAAGTGCTTCAGCTCTGGTACTGTAAGTCTTGTATGTGGAGCTGGCAAGGGATCTCTCAGTTGTCCTTGCACAAAATTGTGTCTTTCCTTTGCTTTTGCCATATAAAGACATCCCTGTCATCAATCTGCGGTGGGCCCAGTCCTGTCAAGTGAACAGACTGTCTGGTACTGATACACAGAAATCTCAGTCTGGGGGATTTTTTAAAAAGGCTTGGGAGGGGGTTATCCTGCACTCCATTTTTTTTTTCTCTACAGCTCCTCTGGCCCCCTCCTCCCACTTCCACACCCTGAGCTCAAGTTTGTAAACCCTTTGAACTATTTTAAAAAATGTACAGCTTGTCCTCTAAGACATAGGAAATTACATTTGATGGTCTATTGTATAAGAATTTCCATATTTAGACAAAAATCAACAGATACAATCTCTGATTTCCTTTTCCCTATACTCCTCATATTTGCCTCTTCTTGCATTGCTTGGTTTGGCTGCTGCCATGTTGTAGCAGAGGCAGATGTCATCAATTAGAAGCTGGATTTATGACTAGTGAGAGATATATTCTAAGAGACTGCTCATCCAGATACTGTGTACTCACCCTGATCTGGGTTGTCTGCCCCAGCTCATATCTGCAGTTCTTGATGCTTTTAAAGGTACGTCAAAGATAAGCTTCTATTCAGTCTGTGCAAAATATATGTCACATATAAGAAAATTTTGGCTCCTTGGTCTACAGTTTCTGAAGCAGTCTTTCTATGGCCATATAAAATAGAGGTCAGTGATATCAGATGGGATTAATTATGTAGCTAAACTCCAAAAAGGATTTCTAAACATAAAATTTGGGTTTCTAGTGGCTAACTATTTGGTATAATCATGGTGTAAATTTTCTTAGTGACAGTCAACTCAGCAACAATACCGATTGAGGAAGGAATTCAGTAACAAGAGCTTAATAACTTTGTAGTAGTTAAACCCATTTGTAGAAAGGCTGGAGAGGAACATTATCAAGCAGAACAAAGTCAGAATAATATGTTAAAATATCAATACAATAAAAATTAAGCTTTCTAATTTAAAACTAAATTCCTCAACGCCTTTAGAAGTATGATTCTGGCTAATTTTAAAGCCAAGAAAATGACTGATGAATTCAGCAAATAGGTTTAAAAAACTCCAAAAAAGCCCCCCAAAACCCAAAACCCCTGTGAAATTAAGGAAACAGCTACAATTTATCATTTTCACTTGAGAAGGACTTTGGCCTTTGTCAGTTTTGACAAGAAGAGTCATTCTTATACTCATTTTCCAAACTATGGGATGGACTTCCTTTGAAATAAAGGACACTTGCTAAGATCCAGTTTCTACTGCAACAACAGCACAGACATTAACCTTGCCTTTCCCAAACCAAGCACACCTTTCTCTATCTATTGCATACATAAATTTGTTCCTTGGGTGGCCTTTATGAGAAAATACATTGCACACAGCAGAAGCTTGTCACTTCTTACAGTACAAATTAAAAGCTCCTGCACTTTGATGCCCAAAGTGGTCCAGGTGCCCATGTCTGACTGGCAAGGATTCCAGTCGTTAAACTAGTCTTTCATGAAATGTTGTATAGCACTCCTCAGGCAGGCCTACCAGGCCGAGAAGGCCCCAAGGAGAGCCACACAAGGAACCACACAGAGACAGCAGCAGGAAAGGGCAGGAAAAAGAGAGGGCAGAACCCTCTGACTTTTATTTATATGTTTTCACACATCACCGTGGATTGGAGGTAGAAATCACCACCTCTCAATTCCAGTTGGTCGGAGTATTTGTCAATCATATTTCTCCACCCAGTATACTGGAATTATAAACATAGATACAGTTTAGAAAAACATAGATAGTTACCAAGAGAAACCATGGCCATGTTTACAGAAAGTCAGAGAAAAATGTTACAGAAAGAAAACCACTGAAACACTAAAAAGTCAGGGCAACAATGTTGTTTAAAAAATTGGAGGGCTTGAGCCCAAAGGAAAAAAAGTTGTTTTGTTTTGTTGCATTGGATTTTTATTGCAAAATGAGGCAGAACATTGTAAATGAAAAGTTAATGCTTCTTACTTTTAACTTTCCAATCTCTCTAAGTATTTAGAATAGACTCCACTGTTTAGAAAGCACATGCAAGGCTTGCAAACTGGCCAATTTTTGTGTAATAGATCAGTTTATTATATATAGGTTCAGCTAACTTAACCATCTTTTCCATTGTCAGCCTTCTGGCTCTTTTACTAGTCTACAAAGTGTTTTGCACTGTGGAATACCCATGTAACTACAATGTTTGTATTCACATGGAGAAAATTATAAGCACATGAAAGTAAAGCACATTCCTCATGATCTTTATGCTGCTTGAAGATTAAGAATACAATAGATTAAAAGAATCCAGGAATAAGTTGGTCTCCAGGGACCAGTCACAATATTTGTGTAAGTCTATGCTGCTTCAATATATGAATTACAAGTAAAGCCCTAATAGAAATGTTTGAAATTTTTTTGAAACACACTAACTATATGGCCTCACTCCCCCTTTGGTTTTTGTGTTTCAGAAGTAGAGTTGACCAAAAAAGTTTGTGCCATGCATTTAAAAAAAAAAAATCCAAGTCCAGTCTGTGTACAGTAAGGCTTTTCAAGCTATGTAGTTTGACAAAAACTAAGGAAACTTTCCCAGAGAGTGTTTCCAAGTAAATGGATTCCCCTAATGAATATTTAGTCCTTATTTGCAGTACTTATGAAGTTTGACTTGTTGCAGATTATCTCAAGGCTCTAATAATACTTGGGGCTAGGGTAAGTAAGTTACATTGTAAGTGTAGTTACATTGATTGGCAGAATCTGAAAAGCTTGACCTTTAACTGCTTCCATCAAGAAATCACAACCACCTTGTGACATGAAGCAAAAGTTGTTATCAGAAGATTTAAAAAGTTAAAATAAAATATTAAATTAACATTTTAGATCTTGTTAAAATACAGTGGAGAATAATAGATATTAAAAACTTATCTAGTAGATGCCACCTGGAAAGCAATAGAAATGGAACTGCCACAAAATCCCAGGTGACACACTTCAGAAAGAGTTCTTAATTTTTGACTCTTTTCCTATCATACCAGCTTGAAAACAGTCTTTATTCTTTTGCCATTAAATATTATTTCAGAAACAAATAAGTGAAAGTAGGCATCTGCTTTGTTTTGATGGGTCATGAAACTTTATCTTGCTCTGACTGTATGTCTCTATTCTTACTCAGTTTCAATAGCAACCACCTAAGTTCAAGTTAGATTTGGCAAATACCATCGGTTTTCTAGTTATCAGTAAGAAGACAAAAGCTTCAGGGCTGCATGTGAATCTATACCCAGCAGGACCTGACTGTCAAGCATGCACTGCCATATCTGCTGCTTTCTGTAGAGTTAAATTATTTGGAACGGCACAAATGAGCCTTTAAGAATATTTTGCTACATGTGACTGAAACCTGTAAATTAATTTTCATGATATGGACAAAACAAAATTTATCTGAGGTGATCAAGTGTGCAGGAAATGTTTGCCCTAAAAGAAATTTCCGAGTTTGTTCATGCCTACTTGGCCTTGTGAGAGTATTGTGAGATTGATTATGTGTTCTCTTGTCTCACTTTTAAAATCTTTTGAATTATTTTAAGTCATCTTCTCTCAGAATCCAGGCAATGCCAAGTGACCTAAGGTCCAAATGTTGTTATTCCCTGTGAAAATTCAGAAACTAATTAGTTCATCTGACCACAAGTTTAGGAACAGTAGTCCCCTTGGACTCAGTACTGGTGCCTTCAACCTGACCCAAAAGCTTCTTTGATTATTAGATTATTCATGGCCTGTTAACATCAGTGGACATAACTGAATCACAGCTCTCTGGTTTTTGAATGCTTGTGCATAAATTCAGTTTTTGGTCAGTGCTGCTTTGATGATTTCTGCATCAAGCTCCATTTTGTGGTGTAGGCATCCCTATGTTAGCTAACCCTGAGTGAGCTTGCAAAACAGCCATTGTGAAATGCAGACAGTGTTATAATCAGATGTTGTTAGCAATAAAGGCCTAATTAGACTCTAGTCCCATGCATGGTGCCAAACTCAAATGGTCTCTTACGCATGCGCTTTTATTGTGCGGCACATTTAGTTGAAACCTTGGAAGCAATCTAGGATTCTCATCCCGATGATTATAACCCCAATCTCCTTAAGGGTTAAATCCTCAAATGCTGTGGCTAGGAGTAAACTTCAAAGCAGACCTGCTGTCAGCTTTACCTCCTGTGCACGCTCCAGGAGCAGCAGGCCTGCAATGCCCTGGTGGGATGTTGCTGGGGAGCAACCTCAGCATGGTGTGTACGGCTTGGCAAATGCTTCCCTCCCTTCAGCCACAGACAGCTACAGTCCTGCACGATCCTCACATTCCTGGCAAATATTACCCTTGGGAGCACAGTAATGCTGCTGTGAGCAAACAGAAAAGGTGTGCACGACAGTGTTATGTTTCTTGCAACATTCAACGTACACCTGCTTTATTCTACTTGCATTCAAGAATAAAGACCCAGGTCTTGAACTGCTGTTTTTCTTCAGGTATCTGAATGAGACTTCTGCAAAACAATTTCTCACAAGAATTTTTTTATTTGCAGAGCAAGGACATACAGACCCATATTTAATACCTAAACAAAACATTTAAAGTAACATGCCCAAGTATCAATCTGAGGGATAAACAAATTAGGCAGAAATAATCCCAGATTTTACAAGGGAATTTGGAATGAAGCAGAGGTCCTGAAATGTCTGCTTTCAGACATAAGGAAGTCCACGGTTGCTGTGACCTGAACAGTTTCTTGGGTATCCTGACCTCAGCAGAAGGAAACACAAGCAGGTTTGATGGTCCTGTCTTCTGGCACAAGTCAAGTATCTTCCTTCTGCTTTGGGCAGGGATTTCCTTTGTTGCTGGTCATGCTTCAGCCTTGATTAGGTAATTATGTCATTTTCTAAAAATTGCAGCCAGCTTAAATTTCACTGAAGTGAAGGGGCAGGGCCGTTTGGTGCATTTTTATGAGTTCAAAGAAATGTAGCAAACAAGTCATATTAGGCAGAAGTTCATTGAAAGGTAAGAACAAGATGCCTTTTAATTTTTGTTTTTAAGAGGCTTGTGCCCTTTACATTAAAAAGCAAATTATTTTGTTTCATGTCTTGTTCTGGACAGGGAGAGGCAGAAGTTTTAGTCAGCCTGGCTAGGCAGTTTGGTAGCATATTAGAGAAGGTTCTTGTGTGGAAGTGGAATTTCAGAAGTCAAAATAGTTTTGCTAAATTCTACAGGGAATTTAAAAGATGACGTTCAAAAAGCTACAACCACACCCCTCTTTTAAAGATGGTTTACCCATTAAAATTCATAAACTGTCCTGGGAATTTAACCAGGAATTTTGCCTCTGATTCAAGAAGACAGGATCACATTCCCAGTGATTAGCTCACTAAGCTCATCAGAGGCCTTTTTCATTCCTTAGTTGCAAATGGCTGATATGTTCTCGTCTAACACAGGTGTTTCTGACCATTCGTGATTTCAGTTTTGCAGATACACAAGCTGAAAAAAGTAAATGAGTCATCTTTGTGCAGCTTTTCCCACTATTTTAGTGAACAGCAAAACATTAGCTCTTTCTTCAGTCAGGTGTTTATTTCTCCCTAACATATCTGTCAAGTTTCTTGCATGAAAACTGAGTTAACAGTAGCATTTGCTGTACAACACTGCTGTATTCAGTGCAATTGAGGATCCTGTAGTCTCCATTAACTTTGCAATATCAGGAAGTTTACAAAAATATCAGGAAGAGCTTGAATCATTCTGTTAGATGAGCTTTCCTGGACATTGGGGTGGTAGCAGCAATAAAATTTTAGAAATGCGCCTAACATCAGAAACCCCATTCTATAACTGTAGAAGATGAGGTATAGACAGATTGAGTAATCATTTGATCTTTCAAGCCAAAGACCCTCTTTTACTTGTGAAAAAATAATCAAGGTCAGATGTGATACAGACTTACAAAGTCGTCTGGGGAAGATAAAGTGTGAATGGTTGTTTTCCTCCCCTTAACTTTTGCAGAATTCAAGGACTTCAGGCCGTTAACAGGCAAGCAGTGAAAAGGAAGCAAATGACTATGATTTTCATGTGGTGACTCAAATTCTTTTTATGGTGGATACTAAGGTCCCAGAATGGTGGGGAGGACAAATGTTTAGATTAATTTGTAGAGGGAAGCATCAGGACTCTTCAATGCAAGAATGTTCATGTGAGCTCCAGCAGTGCCTCATCTGAGGGTATCTGAAGTCTGGGGGGATGTATGAGGGAAAAGGATCACTCTGTACATGCTCTGCTTACTCTTGTGTGCTTCTCTCATCACCCATAGATAGCCACTGCTAGAGATCAGGTCTCAAAAGCACTTTCAGTCTGATCCAGTACAGCAATTCCCATCTTGTTATCTCTAGGTAAGCAATGCTAAGACACAGATTTATTTTAATGCATCTTTATCTCAAAAGTGCTGTCAGGCAATTTCTAAGTCATTTGAATAATTCCTTTTCACATCCCTAGTAAGTGATGCCAGGGAGCATTTGCTGTTCAGCATTTGTAAAAATGCTGATCTATAATCAGATAGTAATCTGTTCCTTTGCTGCCTGGAAAGAAAAAAAATTGCCATAAATTCATGGCTGTCTCATGAGGGCTGCAAGGATCAAGTGCTTTTTGTTTCTCCCTTTCATCCACAATAGCTTCCTTCACAAACTAGCTGCAGTAAGCAGTGGCACAGCAAGTGAATTCCAAATCACTCCGGGCTTTGTTTGACCTAGAAGGCAATATAAGACAGGGACACAACTGCATTATAGCTTCTTTCCCACCACACAGCATTGTTTGGAAGCTGCCCAAAGACTATTACACCACGGACTACATTCTTAGCCTAGTGGGTATCAGTAACCCAGAAAATTGGTTCCCTCATTTGTTAGAGAACTTCTCATTTTTATCCAGTCCCTTAAGCTCTGTCCTCTGTCTAGTACTATCAGAGTCAGTAACTACAGAGATACCCTTACAAACAGACAAATTTTATGTCAGAGACTAAAAATGCTCTCAATAGGAACTTTCTAACATTTTTAATGACTGTTGAAATGGCAGACACTTCTTAAAATGTTTGCTTATTTAATGTCCTCTTCCTTCCTCCTTCCCCTGCACTCATGTTTGTCCTCAAATTCAATATATTTAGTCTTGTTATCTTTCAAGCAGTAAGACCAATATGAGTACATGGTCACTAGAAATAGGCATCTATCATGAGTGGGCCTGTTAGTGACAGGTTATATGTTGTAATTGATATTGTATCAGTGAAAACCATTGTTCATAGTGGCAAGAGCTTTACAAACTTCCTGTTCTCTAAAATAGGAACAAGGGCACAAATTCCAGGATATTAATTGCATTTTCAAGGTTAGGCACATGCTTCACTGTTTCAGATCTTAAGGATGTAAGATGTAAAATTTAATCCTAGCTATCAGGGAAGACAATTTGGGATAATTAATGAAAATTTAATTGTGCAATTAATCTGGCTACTACACAGATTAGGTATTATAGTCCTGACATAAACCTTTCTTTATCTAATGCTGAACAGCCTTTGGGCTTGTTCTAAAGCCCACTGAGGCCCGCAGAAATCTTCCCATTGGCTTCAATAGGCTTCCAACCACGCTGTTTGGTGTTATCTATTTATAAATTATTTTTATTGAATTTTCTTGAATTTTTACAGTACCTGAACAGCTGCTAATTAACCACATGGGATATAATGGAGAACATTTACCTAAAGCGTGGAATGCTGCTGTTGTGGCTTGGGGCAGGAAGCTCATGCTTGGGTCTGACAGCAGCTTCCCTGGGGCAAGGCATCAGGCTCACTTTGGCAGGTCCAAATCCCTGTGAAAGGAGGGAGGCCCTGCCCTGCTAGAACAGGCTGTCAAACTGCTCAGGAAATGGCTTTCAGTCCTGGCCCCACTTACTGAGGGTTTCTATGAAGATGTTCCACTTTAACATCCAGCCCAGAGAATGGTCCTAAGAGAGTGGGCGGTGGGCTCACTGGCTTCCTTTGCTTTCCAGAGCTGCTGCTTGGACCCCACCCTGTGCAAAATACAGCCTGGAAAAGGAAAGTGGGCTCATTAGTATCCCGGTGTCCTTGCTTCAGTCTTCCTTGCCTTTCCCCGGCACCCCTCTGAGGCATCACAACAATCCATGGAGCTCTGGGTTTGTGCTGGGCTTGGGGATTTGCAGTGGCACGTGGAAGAGGTCTGGGCTGACTGCAGTCTCTGGAACACCATCGGGCTGGACACAGGGAGCATGGGATGGGGCTGCTCCCGGGGACACTCCCAGGCACAGCTCAGGCGAGGATGGTCCTGGGGCCTGTGGCCCGGCCAGGTAAAGGTGCAGTGTGGGGTATCCCCATGTGAAGGGAATCCAACACAGAGGACTTGTTCTCATCATCAGCTCTCAGAAGGAGAGTGAACTGAGGCTGTTTTCTATTTCCCATATGACTTGCTATACTGCCAGCTTTTGCATGATCTGCTAGGTCTTTCCAGGCGTGGTAAAAGGGATTAGGTGTCTCATTAGGCATATGCATCCTAATAATAGGCCAGGGATGACTTATGCTTAGAGAAAACATATATGGGGAAATTTGTCCCAGTCTGCACTGATTAGGTCAGGCTGTCACATAGATAACTAGGAATAGCAGTGCCATGCAGTCAGTAAGAGTGATGACTCAGAAGGTGTTTCTTTAGCTGAAAAACATTCCTCAGAGTTGTCACTGAGCATGATAGATGCATGAGGAACATAGCACTAAAATCTGACCTTTTTATTTTTCTTGCCATTATTTGTCAATTTACACATTTCTTCATGCTCACCTACTACACACTTATTTTTAGAAGCAAGTTCAGTGCCCTCTTGCCCTTGAAAATAATTTCACACAAAAAGTTATGGAGGAAGAAAATAAAGCTACGCATTAGCATTGCTTTATAGGCTACTCATGTAATTTGAAACTTTCAAGAATATATAAACAAAATCCTACTCCTTCCTTTCCCATCAAACTATCTAACGGGCTTTTTGTTTGCCCCTATTGCAACTGGCAGGGTGGAAATGAACACTATATCTCAAGACAGCAAATATTGTTGCAAGTTCCAGATACCTTGAGAGTGGAGGCTGAAAACCAAAAGTTTTAGATGTCTTAGGTCATGTAGAGTCTTGAAGTGTCTGTCTGTCTGATTACAGGTAGTAACTGTGGGATGCTGAGCTATAAACTTGCTCCGAATGTGGAAATTTCTCCCATTTCTTAGTACTGTACCCAGTTCTCTGTGTGTTAATAAGTCATATCATTAATATTAGAAAACACTAATTCTTAATGAATATAAGTTTATCTAATCAGCCACCAACACAAATTCAATAGAAATATGCTGTAATTCAGTTTATTAGCTTTGAAGTTGAGTCATGTTTGGTTAACTGCATCTTCCCCAAAACAGCTTTAAAATAAAAGAATACGTACAATCAATAGAGTCCCTGGATTAGGGTGCATGTGACTCTTTAACATAGACCTTAATCCTGGGCACCGAAGCTCTCACATGATTATTTAATACATATTTAAAATACCAAGAAAAGTACATGACTTTGTAATCACTGATTTACTATTTTCCTTCTCTTGTACAAGTAAAAACCAGCTCTTTATACATGCAGTTGCTTTGTCTGATCTTCTGGGACATTGTTCACTGCTGGATAGGAAATGAATTTTATAATCTGGGATTTATTTTCTGCCAAAATGTTTGGGTTTTTTCCTGATTTCACCCGATACCTATCCTTCCAGGATACATTAAACTGGAGAGCACAAACCAGCTCAAAGCTTTCCTAGACAACCAGCTATAAAGCAATGAATATACGAAGACAGAATATTGAACATGCTGGTTTGCATTAGCATATGAATTACGTTGAGGTTTTTAACATGCTTTGTGACATGCTTCTGTTCACAGACCCAAGCACTTGAAGGGGGGAGTCGTAGTGGAGATGAAGGGAGGTGCCAGTGGTTTCCACACAATGAAAGGGCAGTGACACCACACACCCAGAAGGCCCTGCAGACTGCCTTGCTAGCTGCAAGTGCCATCTGCCTGGGCGCCCAGGGAAAGGGAATTGCACACAAAATGTCTGTGAATGCAGGAGTTGCCTTGCAAAACAGACCAATGTCTTATGCTGACAGATAAGGCTGCTGTAGCCTCCAAAGACTGTTTTTAGGGTCAGTATGCCTGTGTAACTTCTCACTTGGGTCTGGCCTGAGGAGATCTTTATCCCAGACATGTATTAAAAGGAACAGTGATATAGGCATGTTTATTGGGCATCCAACTTTGCAAGTTCTTGTCTTTTCATGGCAAGCTACCTCAGAGGTATTCAGTCTCATCGCTCCAGGAGAGTTTGGGAACAAGCAATGTGTATGTGGTATGTTCAGAGAACATGTGGGCTGACCTTGTTCACGGCTTTTTAAATGTTCTTCTACATCCAAAAGCTATTGTTGATTTTTATATTTTAATCTAATTCTTTCACTTCCTTTCCCAAGCTGCTGCGTTTTTGTGAGACTTTGTGAATCTATATCACATATTGGTGGACCTTTTAAATACACTCTTAGTGAATACTGTTTCAAAATGCACAAGCACACATAGTAAATAGAGAAACAAAGAAAGGAGAATTCCTAGATTTATCATACTATGGTAGGCATAGTTGATCTTTCAATACACACTGTGGATTCAGAAGCCTGGGAAAGACTTGGCTAGAAATAAGAGACAAAATATTAAATGTCAAGGTTCTTTTTATAATAGAGTTTTCAGTACAATGAGAGTCATACAGTCCATCAATGCTGTCACATAACACTCTATTTATATGTTATAAAAGTGGAGTTTGTCTAGCTTTTGTGTTTATGGAGTTAATCAGCTTTCTTTGCACATTTATTTTTAACTTTCTTTAAACATGTTTATTAATTTGCTCCTCTGTTCTTCAAACTGCCTCCCCCAGAGTAGTATTAATATCTCAGAGGCTCAGTTTCATAAAAAAACTCCAAATCAATCAGTAAAAAACAACAAAATAACCAGTGATCAATTAGCAGAGAAAGCTTGAAAATATGATTGCTGACAATGTAAGGACCAGATCTAATGAAAGGGCTGTGAAGCACTGTGGTTTTGGATGGTTTCTTATGGATCCACGTTTGGGGCTGATGACAATGAAATAATGAGGGCTAGTTAAGCATTTCTGAGAGTTGGGATCTCTGTGCAATGGCATACAATGTGAGCTAGCTCTGCACTTCAGGAAGTCTTCCTTCCCCTAAGGTGGCATCAGGTCTATTGTTAACCTCCTCTGCCTCTGTACTACATAAAAGGCAGCTGGCTGTGTTAAAACATCCGGCTGGAGAACAATATTCCAGTTTCCTCCAACAACATGTTGTCTCAGAAGTCTTTTAAAATAGTTTATAAAATTTCCAATAGACACAGCAAGACAGTAAGTTGATAACTTCAGAAAATCATCAAAAGCAATTTAGGAAATGAAGCTTTTAAAAAAATGTGGGGTATGAATGAAGACTGTCTATGCACTTTTTTGTGTAAAGAGGATGAAAACATTTTGTGGTTGGATAAGGTGGAGCTATGCTGGGACTCTGTCAAGTTACCACCAGTGTTGCCTGCTTTTAATAATAGCAGCTCCATGTACAACAACTGAGGTGTCATACACATGATCTTCATTTTTCCTGCAAGTGATAACAAATGTTTGTCACAGATTTTTACCTTCATCACCTCCTAAATACAATTTGATGGTGCCTGTCTATCGATAATATTGTACAAAGTAGCCCTCTTTGTTCTGTGCTAACCTGGCAGCATTCAGAGATATCAACAGCAGATCACCACTGTCAAGAGACCACATAACAGTGGTGACATCTTACCTGAGACTCATGGCACCAGTCTCTGGATTTTATACTGGATAGGCTAGAAGAAAGGGATGCCATCCAGAGGCACTGGGACAGGCTTCAGGAATGAGACCATAGGAACCTCATGAGGTTTAACAAGCCAAGTGCAAGGTGCTGAATTTGGGTCAGGGCAATCCCCAGTATCAACACAGGCTGTGGATCTATAGATTGAGAGCAGCCCTGTTGAGAGGGATTTTGGGGTGCTGGTGGGTGAGAGGCTGGACACGACCCAGCAAATGGACTTTTACAAGTGTTGGTTTTGTTTTCATCAAAGCATTTTTACCTTTTCGGTTATTAGTAGTGTAGGTTTCTTTCATTCTTTCACTGAACTTTATCTTCAAGCTGACATAATCTGGAGTTTGCGCCCCCTCCAATTTAATTTGAAGCTACTTTCTACCAGGAAAATTTAATAATAAGGAATCACCTTATTCACTCTATTCTCACTGAAGTTCACAGGGCTTTGTTATATATTTATGTGTATAAGAAATTCCACACTCTCAAAAAGGCCTGCACAAAAAAAAAAGGCAAATCTACATACACAGGGAGCCATCCCAGCTGTTGGATTATATTTCTCACTACTACCTGAGAGCTCTGTAGGAAAACTCACAAAAGGATACAATGTAACACACAAAGTCCTATTCAAGTGACATCTCTGAAATCCTTAGCACAAGATGCCCAAACTTGTCATCTTCAGAGTTTGTGAGAGGGAAACATGAGACAAGGAATGACCTGCAGCCAATAAGGCAGTGCACAAGTGAGGAAAAGGGCTTAGATATATTACCCGGACAGAGGAGAGATTGGCATGAAACTCTGAAGTGAAGTATGTTGGAAAGTGTAAAACCAGTGCTGAACGTAAGTGGGATCTTCGGAAGAATTATTTTCTGCCTTTTTCTGTTCAGTAAGAGTATTTTTAAATGACTGACTAACGATTTTTTTCCTCTGAGTTTCAGTCTAAACAGTACTACTTTCTAACAAATGCGGCCATAATTTCTATCATTATTTTTCTTTTTTTGATTGGAGAATAGTCACAGGACAAAACCACTATGGTGTATTTCACCAGGTTTTATACAGAAACTTTATTGTTGAACAAAAAAAGTGTTCTTATTAGGCATTTAAAAATAACTTTTATTTCCTGCCTACAAACATTGCATGGAGTTACTCTTCCACCATTCATCCATCTTGGGTTTCATGCCTAATGTAGAAATAAATAATACACATGTTAGATTTTATATGTTTATATGTTGCCTGAGGGCTGGATTTCCTGCTATTGTTTGCCACAGGCGACTATGTACACTCAATTACCATGCTGAAGACCAGTGTTTTCTGAGGTGCTTTTTGGTCCAGTATCTACAGAGCCAGACTCCAGAGCACGTTCTTTTGTTTGGATTAATAGTGGAAAAATAGAAAACACTCTTTTCACAGAAAGGGTTTTCTTCCTTCACTTTGAAATCAATGTCAACTTTTTTATATGATTCAGAACTAATTCCTTAAGTGTCTTGGGAGACAGATTGTCATGCTGACGGAAGTGGAAAAGAAAAACAGTGAGCTTTCTGTGTGTTCAGACAACAAACAAGTCAGTTCAAGGCACTGTGATTATGGGTTCCCTACAGAATGGCATACAGAACGATTTTCTCCTCTGTATCTTGACACAGCATCCTTTTCACCTGTCTGCCACAGCCATCATTCACTTGTGGTGACCAAATAGTAATGTTCTAGTTTCCACCTCTGTGGATATGACTTGACTGTCCTCAGTGAGTCTGGCTGTGAAAATGGCACAGTAAAAGGCAGTTTGCCTTACTGTGGATACACAAAGTCGAATCAAATCTGCTTAAGAAGATGACAGAACAGCAAATGTTGTGTTGATGGTGAGGAAGAGGACATGTTTTCTGCCGAATCTAGTCTGCTTTTTTTCAAAATGAGCTTCACTTCCCAGGTGCTGAGATTAGCAGCTACCAGTGGTTGCTTGTTACATTTTTGGACATTCACCCACTTAGATGCTGTAGTTTGGCTGTGCTAGCAAGGGAGTGGACCCCACTGTTGGACAAACTCCAACAGAAATAAGCTCTGAAAAGATGAAAGGAATCAGTTTTACAAGGACGAGTGTGCAGCCTGACCTTTGTGAATATTCTCCAGCCCATTGAAATTGCTTGTATTTACTTCAGAATCTCTCTCAGTTACCACCAATGATTCCAAAAGGAGCAGCTTTTCTCCATTATTATTTAGCTGCCACACAGCCGTAAATCTGCCTTCTTAGAGACATGTATGATACTCTATTTCCTTGTACCATGAATTCCTTGGAACAGAAACTGTTCTCTCTGTCAGTACAGTTTAGCGCAAAGGGTGCTAGACCCGGTTTCATCATATTGTTGCAGCTGGATTACAAATGTCATTCACATTTAGCCAGAAGATCTGATAAGAAATTGTTCTGCTTTTATATTGCTAGCAACAAGATAAGTCCATCAGATAATGCATCCTTTTCAGGAATGTTTGTCTAAATTATCATCCTGTACTTTTTGTTTTATTAGTGTAGGGGCTAGTCACATCCAAGAGAGAAAATAGGAATATATATAGAGAGAAAAAACAGCACACATTTTGCTGGAAAAGAGCATCTTTTCTATAGAAATTGTAGATGAAGTTCCCAAAAGGATGACGAACTGTTTTACAATCTATGGACAAATATCAAATACAAAAGAAAAGAAAAGAAAACCCAGTGTTGTTTTCAATTAATATTGTAGGCTCTAAGAATTAAGAATATATATTATTGAGTCTTTTTACTTTTACACAAACTCTTACTGAGTTTACTTTTTTGAGGGTTCTAAGGGTTTTCGTAAGACCAAAGACCAGGCAGATGTCATAGGATATCCTCAGAAAGAAAAACTAAAGCTGTGTAGTGATATAGTCGTGCTAAGCCTTCAGGATCACCTCTTCCCCATCAATCTTTGCACAGGAGTCAATCACACTAACTACTGTATTTTAAGCTCATGGATTTCTTAGGCTAAGTAAGGAAAACTAATGGATTGCTTGGGTTAACTAAGGAAAACTAATAGATTGCTTGGGTTAACTAAGGAAAGCAGATTCATGCTCTCTTTCTACCACACATTTAGATGCTAAAGAAGATACTTCAGGCTTTCTATCTTCTGGCCGTGTCCTCTCTTTGTCACAGTTTGAGAGACTGGGTTTGTAAACAGCAGGAGTACATCAGCTATGTGTGTGTGTTTGTTTGTGTGTTATGAGAAGGATGTGTGTGGAAAGCCATGTGAATTGCAAAGGGTAGTGTCATCATTTACAAGTTATTTCCTTTAACGAGTACTTTTATTCAAATCCAGATGGTGCTTGGAGAATTTTCTGCTATTGAAAAAAGACTTCCTTTCCTCTTGGCTGTGGTACATCCTTGCACCACACCTGGGAGTGACGCTGGTAACATTTCCATTGCCTGGCTTTGGATCTGAATGTTCCACCATGGGATCACGATGTGGATGCTCAACTCAAGTCCCTGAGGTGATGTTCCCCTTTTCTCTGAGACATAAACATCACGCTGTTGTTGAACTCTAACACCATTTTCATGTTTCACCCTTTGCCTGTCTGCTGAAAGTCCACTCCACAGACTTACCAAGAGAAGAGAAACTCAACGCAAAGAGTGCTCGGGAGAGTCCTGAGTAATTTCCTGATGAAAGATCTGAAATGAAACTTGAGAATCTTGTTTCTATTTTTTGTTACTACTTTGTGAGTACAAAAACTGTAGTATTTTTAGAAACAAATGAGGAACAAAGATTCAAAGTTAGTTTTGCTTCCAGTATTTTGAGTGTTTGTCAGATTCATGAGAGTCTCCTGGGAGCCTAAACTAGGTTATGACAATACAACAGCATATTTCATTTAGTTAAGAAAGACTTTCTAGTTCCCCAGATTCCCACGCATTTTCCTAACACTACAACTGAAAACAAAATTAAGCTGCTTTTGAGTTAGGATAGGAAATTAGCTGGAGAACAGCCATCAGTACTGCAAAACCACTTAGCCCAAGAAGCAGGACAGGCTGTCAAATCCATTGAAAGAGCAGGAAGTGAGGCTGCAGCAAGCAAGACAGCACAGGCATGCAGAGGCAAAAAACCACCACCACCACGTTTAACCATGTATGCCTGTGCATGATCAGGACCATGCTTTCACAGCTGAGTGGAAGGAAACAGGTCATCTTCTCTGCTCATCTCAGTACATGATCTTCAGTCATGTTAACAGAATTGATTCTATTTGGAGAACATGGATTGAATTACCCAGATGGATACTGTGGTGTGTCGCTGGCACATGGTCAGAAATGTGTGAGGGTTTTCATTGCATCAGCAGCACACCACCACTCTCCAGCCATATGATCCTTAGAGTTCTGACACCAAAGAGAGCTCAGCCAAAATAGTGGTGAAAGCTACTAAACCTTCAGCTCACTGAGCTGTTACATCAAGTATCAGACAATAACATAAATCCTTTACTAGACAGTGAAAAAAAAGGTGTGTTTCTAAACTGTTATTCATCTCAAAAAGAAGATATTTAAAATAGGTCAGCTAAAGCATTTCCTAAAGGTGTTTGTCATTCTCCAGGGACTGTAGTAGGGATGTATTTTAAACGTTGATGTCCATGGTGGGTTAGGGGAAAATGTCTACACTGCTCTGAGGAGATCAGAGGCCAGGATTCAAGAGGAGAGGCGTGTTAAATTCAGCAATTCACTTAGATCCAGATCAAGTAATATACATGTTAAAACTCATTGTGAAACCAGGGCTTGACTGAGGGATGGCAACATACAGGAAGACAGGGCTGAGTCACAGGAGGCAGAACAGAGATGTCTGTATGGAGTTACTGAATACAGTGATCCCACAAAGGTAAGGCTGATGCAGATCTCTGCCCCAGCAGCAAGATTGAGTTTGTCTAGCCAAAAAGTACACGTGGCCACACACATGCTACGCATACACATATATGCATGGCCAGCAAAGACTGAGGCACTCAGCACTCACACAAACATGGACAGGTTCTGTTCTGTTTTCCTCCCTGCTGATCAGGATGAAGGTGTATAATGGGACATTAAGTTAAATCAGTCATTTAAACAGATATAGAAAATGTGGAGTTAGAAGAAGAGGCAGAGAACAGCTGGTGTGAACTGTGTGTCTGGTAAAAACAGACATGGGGACTGTGTGCTGTGAGCAGTGTGGGTTGCCAGGAGGAACAAGCTTGAGCTATAGGCAGAAAGGAGAAAAGATGTGCTTTAATCCCCTTGTGTTTACGGTCACTCATCTAAATGCTGTGTAGAGGACTTTTTTTGTTTGGTGGTTTGGTGGTTAGAAATAGATTCTAAGATGGTGTTTCCACCAGAGCAGAATGCTGCAAGCTGCTGGGGGAACCCTGCTGAATCCCTCCCTCTCTAGCCTTCCTGGATAGGAATGGATGTAGTCAGGCAGCAGAAACTGCACTTGCAGTCTGAGTGTGGGCACATCCCAGACCTTTGTCCATAAGAGGTGAAGTACTGCAGGCACACTGGGCAGGATCTCTCACAGAGAAAGCAAACTGGCTGTGACCGCTGCCTGGAGTAGTACACATCCTGAGCAGGGGTACCAATCCACTCAGCTCAGCCTCCGCACTGCAGGGCTTTCTTCAGGGCGTTTTTTTGACTGGGATAATTGCTATCTTCCATGCTAGGCATTTTTCAGGAATTATGTATTCTGCCAGTGGCTGGCAATAGTCCCTCATCAGTCTGTCTAGATGAACTCTGCCTCCAGAAGGTGCCTGGTAGATACTCAGCAGTGGCTGACATCAGCAGAGATAACTGAATTTTTCTGAGCAGTAAGAAATAATCTTGGCCATGTCCCTTATTACTTTAACTATTTTTAAGATATTCATTCTGAGAGCACAGTCTTACATCAAAAATATAAATCATATTGATGCCCCTGTGTTGATGACCAGGAGCAACCGGGGGTTTTCAAGCTGGTTTTAGATAGAAGAGCTATTGTTGATGTGGAGCTGGAGAATATGTCTTCTACCTCAAAGTGCTCATAGGTACCATACAGGCAGCTTCTGAGAATGGATTTCAGGGAAGAACTCTGTTTGGAGTACAGTTAAAATTAAGTCTAAAGGTATATTCTTCAATTGTTTTCACAGGCCCCTATGAATAATCTGAAACTTGTATCAAAGAGCAATGCAGCAATTCTTTTCTGATCCTAGAAAAACACTGGGAAGATAACACTTCACAGATCACAGAATATTCTGAACTGGAAGGGACCCACAAGGATCACCAAGTCCAATTCTTGTGTGAATGGCCAAGACAGGGATCGAATCCACAACCTTGCTGTTATTAGAACCATGCTCTGACCAACTGAGATAATCACCACCTGATCCATAATGGTGTCAGGGTGACAAACAGTTTTTTCAGGAGATACAGTGTCTTCTACTTGACAAGCACCTCATCAATTCTGAAACAATGAGAGATTTAAGATTTTTTTAGGTAATTTGAGATTTTCTCTCTGTCCCTGTCTTCTTATTTTCTTTCCTCTCAAACTATAAAATATCCAGCTGCTTATATACCTTGGACAAAGAAGTAACTTGTGCCAATATGTTTCAGGTACAAGTATCTTTAAACCCCAATTTCTTATGCCAAATCAGTTAGAAAATGTAGGTAATAGAAGCAAATCAGGAGTGTAGTTTGTGCTCTGAGTATTCTACTGTTTTGCTGTAGTTCTTGTTCAAATTGCCTCTTTATGTACTGAGCTGCTGCCCTGTGAGAACACATACTTGTGAAGCTGAGAAGAGGTGCACTGAATGCTGACTCTCACAACAGGTACTGCAGAGGTGAATTAGCCTCTGCTGCATTGACTCCATGCCAGTTTCAGAGGTGGAGAACAGGAGCTTAGTCTGGTGTCCCTGGATGTGACCAAACCATGGGTATGAATAGGTAGTTTTCTGTGTGTGTAGATCTACATTTATGGCACATCTTACCTATCCAAGGAATTTGGTGTGTCAATACAAGCCTTCTGTGCCCTTGACCAGTTTCACTTCCCTGAAGCCCTTCTCCCTAGTAATGTCACATTTCCATTAAAAGAGTGTTTTTTGGGCCCTGTTGCTTTTCTCTGAACTGTCTCCATTGATCCATTCATTTTGCACAGCATTGCCCAGAACTGAGAATGCATCCCAGGAGTTTTTAGTAGTGACAAGCAGAGCATGTGGATGACTGGGACTTGCTGGCTATCCTCTGGACCATGCATCCCAATAGGATGTTTGCCGTTTTTCAGTAAGGCCACATTTGCCACTCACTTTCAGTCTGTGATTGGCTGTGAAGCCCCAGTGTTTGCTTTAGTTCTTGCATGTTCTCCGTCTGGTATTTGTGCTTCTGCTTATATTGCCTTGGAGTTTTTTTTCCCCTCTTAAATGTCCCTCTGGCTTTTCAAACTATTTCCTGGGTTTGTTGAGATCATTTGAATTTGAACCCTGCCCTCTGGTATGCTTGCATTTCCTCTTGTTTCTGTACACTCCACAAATAATAACATGGTTATTACTGAGAAGATTGAACAGGATTGGACCAGCACAAGTCCACATGATACATCCTTCCACTCTGAACCATTGGCTGGTGAAGTATGTTTTTTGCATCAGTTTGTACCCTCTCTGTAGCAGCAGTTTAATCTTGACTAATTTATAGCATGTTTATGGGCATAGAATCAAAGAATGGTTTGGTTTTGGAGGGACCCTGAAGACCATCCAGTTCCAGCCCCCCTTGCATGGGCATGGACACCTTTCACTAGACCAGATTGCTCAGAGCCCCATCCAATGTGGCCTTGAACAGTATCAGGGATGGGGCATTCACAGCTTCTCTGGGCAGCCAGTTCCAGTGCCTCACCACCATGACAGCAAAGAATTTCTTCCTTATGTTCAATGTAAACCTGTCCTCTTTCATTTTAAGGCCATTCCCTCTTATCCTGTCACTACATGCCCTTGCAAAATGTCCCTGTCCAATTTTCTTGTAGGCTTCAGACGTCTTCGGTCTTATTGTTAAAACCTTTAAGAAGTCAGCAGAGGTTACTACTGTTCTCCATCCATCCACAAGACTTGTCACCCTGTGAAAGTGAGATTGGTTTGAAATGCCTTATCCAGATAGGTCCCCATGCTTAAAAAAAAAAAAATCTTCTTCCTTGACACTAGTTTTCTGAAGTCATTAACTTAGACCATAAAGATTGCCTCTTTGTGTATTTCACAACATGCTCTCTGCCCAACTGGAGACAGAGCCAGGATAAACTGTTATGATGCTTCTTGATTACACCAAAATCCCCAGAAAGAGGAAGCACCAGGGAGAGCCTTAACCTTGGTTCCTGTGCTCCTGGCCAGAGGGCTCAGTTCCTATCTGGAAAACACAGACATTTACACACCTAACCTTTCATAATCTGACTGCTCTCTCTCTTGTTAAATTAAATGAAAACATTTGTGTTGACTAAGTAATTAGGGGCCTTGAATGTTATGTCTTACAGTGTCAAATCGCTTTGTAGTCTTTTCTTTTCGCATTGTTCATATGGAGAGGAGGTTTGAGAAGGAATTACTATTCCTTTCAAATGCACTTACCTATACAGATCTGTAGGAATCAGTAGGCTATAAAACTGAACACTATATGGTACAAGATACAAAAAGGTGGCAAGATGCTGTAGAAAGCTGTGAACCTCTGTTAGGAGATTATATAAGGAGACTGAGGGCCCCACATTCACTGTCTTGCAGATTTTTTAACATCAAATATGCGGAGCTTCCAAGTAGAACACACACACACACACACATATATATATATATATATATGTGTGTACACACACAGATTTCAGCTTGGGAAATTTGCACTAGGATCTGAGATAAATGAGACTGTTGTTGGCATGTATAAGTGTTGTACAGTAGCTAGACACATTGTATATCTACCCTTTCCCATAATTATGGCTACAGATTTTCCGAAGCAACCCTAAATTCTGTCAAACTTGAAGTGGGCATGTCCCACAGCTCCACTACAAGTGTCTCCTGATGCAGCTTCAGCTGTGACACCATGTCTATGAGCTTGAAAGGCAAGATGAATACTTGCAGTGTTTTTGACCCCATTGCTGACACTCTTGTAGGAAGTCTTATCTACACGGGAGTGTGACAGGGAGCGTGTTTAGTTTGAATTAAACAGAAAACTCTTTCTTCCTCCCTTATGCTTCTCACAAATGGTATGATTGATTCTGGTGATCACACTATAACAAATATGAAAAAGATCTTTAAATACTTTTATTAATTCTCCACTGAGAACCTGGAAACAAATCCAGCTGTAATCCATTCACCCCACCCTTCCTAATCCCTGAATGATTGCATTTCTTCTAATTTTAGTTTTAAAATTTTGCATAACATCTGACGAAAGTATATTTAAATATTGGTTTACTTCTCAAAAGGTAAAAAGAGCACACTTTCCTTTGAAAATACTGTATGAATGTTGTCTAATACAGCTTTTCCTCTCTGTAGTGTCTCAGGCACTGTATTATTCTCAATGTTGTTATGCCCTTTAGTCCAAATAACATTTTCTTGTGTTTCTCATCTGCAGCAGATGGCCAATAGCCAACCACAACGTTTTTCATTGAAATGATGAGGATATGCTCTAATTGCCTCCCTAACAAAGACGTTGATTACATCTAAATGCCAGGATTTCTGAAGGCAATTTCTTCGTGGTATCAGCCTATTTGTTTCTGACTGATTATCCCTTCAGCACTAACCTTGCACTGCTTTGTATCCCAGAAAGCAACAGAACTTTTTTAAGGCAAAATGAAAATTAGGTAACGTAACAATGTCTTAAGAGGCACAGTTAAGCAACTTATAAACAGCACAGTGTTTATCAGCATAACATGTTGCTTCTTTGAAAAAATGTGGTAAGTGGTGAGGACTTCTTATGAATTACTTTATGCTTTAATAACACAGCCCAATCCCCCTCCCCAAATCTTTGCCATTTCTAGAACTGCCCAGACACACCTTTGCTGTCCAATCAAACTGTCCCAACAGGTTTCTGTGTAAAACAACAGCAAATCTGTGTGTTGGGTACATAGATGTTGTGAATTCACTTTACAGGAATACAGTTGCTCCCAAAATGAACTTTGAGGAAATGGACAAGGGAAGTTCAAAGCTGTAGGAGAGCCTATACTCTCTCCACTCCATATGGAAAAGACTGGGATGTGGGGTACAGCATTCCAGGTTTAGCTTTACATCACCAGGAGATGTTTTCTATGACAAATTGCCAAATTCTTCTCAGTCCAAGGAAACAGCTTTGGTACACCCAGTCCAGATGCAGTTTTTATTTGATTTCAGTGCTCCCCGTGGGAGCACCAGGGCTGAGAGGGGCTCTTGCCATGACAGCTTGTTTCTCCTTCCCCAGCAGATGTCAGAAAGGGCAGAGGCAGGGAATGCTGGCAGACCTGCAGCAACTAGAGGATGACCACCCCATGCAGGCGATTTCCACTGTCCTGGGAAAGGCAGGCATAACAGAGGTGTGACAGAGCCTTACAGAACTTACAGAAAGAGTGACCAATGGGAGAGGAGTGTGTGTGGTACTCTAAAATCAGCCAGGATTTCATTGCCTGGAGTAGGTGCTAGATCAAGTTGATTGCTTTAAATAATGCTACCAGCATCAGGCTGCCAGTATTTCTAGGCTAAGTCCATACACAAGCTAGGAAAATAGAATGGACTTGTTTGTCAATGTGAAAGTACAGTTCAAGACAAAGACATTGCACCTCAGCCTAGATGTTCACTCCAGAAGTATCTGACCTGTATAAAAATTTAAGTAAGAAGAAAAAACTAATTTACAATAAGACATGGAGAAGACCTTAAGACTAAAAAATTCATATTCCCCCTAAATTCTCCTGGAGACCCCAAGGACTGCTTTACAGACAGCAGTATCCCAAAGTGCTCCATTTCTATGCCAATTTGTACCTCCTACCCTATTGTTTTTGCCTTCAACACTATCAGTGCTGCTGCACTTTTCCTGTTTTGGAAAGACTCCAGCCCTCATGACATTTTTAAGTGACCTTTGTATAGAGTGAAAGTGCCAAATACTAGGCTCCTAAATGGCATATCTGTATTTAGTTAGGGACTTAAAACCCCAAAGTTGTCATTATTTTAATTCCAAATCTCTGGAAAAATAAATGCAACTAAAAGTTTCTTAAGAAGAGGAAGAGAGAGATGGGTTATGTCACAGAAATGGAGACTACAGTAAATAAATAAATGAAGACTAGGTGAGCAGTCCTTTGTTTTTATTCTGTTACTGTTTCCAGATCCGGAAAAACTATAGTTTGTACTGAAGTAAATGTTTATTTCCTTTGCCTAAGGAAACAAAAAGCTGGAAACTAATATTCTATTGTAGAGGAGATTTTGCATTTAAGCTTTAAGAAGAATTTACAGGTTGCATCAGGAAAACCCAAAGAAATACAGAGCTTGTTTGCAGCAGTATCTTCTCCCTTGCCTGTGGCTCAGGGGTGGGAGGGGAGCTCGGCTTAAAAGGCTCTGGAGAAGTTTCAGCTTCCCAGAGCCAAGCTGGGGTGAGCGGCTCTGGCACTGGGACTGTGTTGTACTGTAAGGGAAGGGAATGAAGAAACTGCAGAGCAAAAATCCACATTCACAAGTCCATTTCAGGCAGATTCTGACCTGTAAGAAATGTCTCTTTGGCTCTCTGTTAAGAGACTAGGAGAATAATCTGGAGGGCCACATGTAATGAGAGTTCACACTGTATGACTGTTCTTATGGAAACCTGGTGAAACATCTCCACTTGAAATACGTAATTACATTCTGTTTGCAAAAGATGATATAAGAGGGATTATTCTGCCTCAATTCCTTGTTACAATCACTGAGGACTTGGAGTCACAGAAACTCTGACACTCACAGAAGTGAGTTTCAATGGTAAGGTTAAAGATGGGGCATTTGTCCCTCCATCTAGGTTAGAGACCAAGATAAATTTTTCCTTAAAACAGCTGTCCATAAATCTCAGAGCTTTCTCTCACTGCTCATATTTTCTAGGATTCATCCTTTTTGCCTTCTGGCAGCTGCCTCCAGTTAGACTGCATCTACATAAAAATGTATCCAAAGCTGAGCCCAGATTCTAGCTTTTCCAGTGGTGGGTAGAGAAGAAAGGTGACCTTTATATCTTTCATTTGCATATGATATTCATCTCTTCACTCTCTGCTTGGCTAAACCAATTTAGATTCTGACATTCAAGATCTGTCTTAACCTTGAGAATTTGTGTTCTTGCCTGTAAAACCAGTAGGTAAAGGTTCGTATCAGCTCGGTAGTTCCTAATTAGCCCAAATAAACACATGTGCCTCTCACAGTTGCTTTAACTCCACAGGGGAGGCGGGGACAGCCCTGTGTGATGGCACAGAGGCAATGACATGGGATGAAATAACCTGGTTAGTGTGAATGTGGCAGTGACACTGAACACCGGCCAATGGAGGCAAATATTAATAACCTGCTACCGTGCTTTTTGGGTAAATAGATTGCCAGAAGTTTAGGTTTGCTTCTTCTGGTTTTTTCCTTAGATAAATGCAGAGTAAGTGCAATGGGAAGAATTAACACTTTAGCTACTCCATTAGGCTTGACAGCAAACTCTATCCAATGCAAATCCTCTGTCTACTTAATATTAAACATACACTTAAATACTGTGCTGGAAGTAGGCTTGATTGCTGAACACTTCTAAAACGAAGCCCTCTAGTCTTAAGACTTCTGGAGTTCATTCACACCTGCTCCACACCTTGCTTCACAGGTTTATCTGCTCTTTTGGCAGACAAATGTGGAATATATTCCAATTTTTTTTCCCTCCAGTATCTGTTTTCTTCCAAATAAATGCCAGTATATAAATCCTGGTACTGAAAGAAGTATAAACCTTTTGGGATGAATATGGAACTATTATGTGCTAAGACTACAAGGCTACAAGAATATATCATACTGAAAGTCAACAATTCTGCTAGGAAAGATAATTTTCCCTATAGGAGCTATTCAGCAATAAAATCTTTTGCAGGAAAGGAATATTGAGTCCAGGAGATAATATCTTTTACATGTATTAAAGAAGCAGTGTTAGCCCTCTCTCAGATATGGATTACTTGTGTTTCACCATTTTACTCAGAAATAGTCTGACCTTTTGTACAGACATTATCAACAGAAGAGATAGTGCCAGTCAAGAAAGAAAACATAAATCATTCATGTGGAGCCAAACACTCTATATTCTGTGTTAAGAAGCTTTTATTGGATCACCACAATATTTTGGATTAGTTACACTATGGCACTGAAATATCAAATTATGGTGTAGTCATTTTCCCAATAAAAGGAAATAAAATAAAGAAGCACAGTGCGGGAAGCTTTTGTCACTGAGCTAAGCCGAGTTTTTAGAACCAGTTCCGGTCCAGTGCAGAGAGGGAACTTCTTCATGCTCTTTCATAAACTCTAGTGCAGACAACCCCTTTCATGGCACATTCCTAAGGCATAAAGGAAAATATTAATATAAACCTTTTGCTGACAGCAGATGTGTCTGCTGCAGTAACCTCTGAAGTCAGTGAAAATCCAGATGTCACGTTTTACATCTCTACATGTTTACAGAACTTTTAGAGAAAACAGCAAAGCTATTTTTCTATTGCAAATAGTGTTGTTGCTATTTTAACAACTGTAAACTTCATTAAGTGGCATTAAATGACAAAGAGATTGCAAAATTAAGCTCGGCTTCCACAAACAAATTTACTTTCCTTGGTATTATTGCTAGCTTGTCAGAAATATTAGCCTTGCCTAGTTTTTAGATCATGGTCCACCAACACTTTCAAATTTTCAAAATGGGGGGAGGAGGAGGGCGGGATGTGTAGAAGCAGAAGTAGCCTGGTTATTTCAGAGGTCAGGCTTCTGACATAAAAAACTTTGCTCTTCTCAGTTGCAAAATATTTCTGCTGACCCTCTCACCCCAGTGGCCTTCAGCAGCTGCTGATGACTCACAGCCACAGGATGCATGCGACAAAGGTGACAGGATGCTAAAAAAATACTTCCTTGGTCTGCAAAAGATGAGGGCTCCTCTACAACCCTGTGTGAGGCAAGGGGCAGACAGAAGGATGCCTACAGAAGAGGGACCTTACCTCTCTGCTTTATGAAGAGGGTTTAATAATTAGAAAAAACTTACAGAGAAATGCAGCCATGAGGAGATGCAAAAGCAAATCGCCTGTCCTACCTAAAGGGAGGATTCAAGAGAGCTGAAGATGGGCTTTTTATAGGGGTGGGTAGTGACAGGACAATGGGGAATGGCTTTAAACTGAGAGAGGGGAGGTTTGGATTATATATTAGGACGAAATTATTTACTGTGAAGGTGGTGAGGCACTGGAACACATTTTCCAGAGAAGCAGTGAATGCCCCATCCCTGGAAATATTCAAGGCCAAACTGGATGGGGCTTTGGGTAACCTGGTCTGGTGAAAGGTGTCAGTGGGTTGGAACTAGAAGATCTCTAAGGTTTCTTTCAACCCAAACCATTCTGTGATTCTATGTATGAGAACTTAAAACACAGTCAGAACAAGCTAACATGCAAAGGTAGAATGCTGCTGACTTCAAAAAAGTTGCCAAAATTAGTTTGGCTCCACTCTTTAAGAACTTTAATGCACAAAGTGTAATCTTAATTTTAATAGCAACCCTTATAACTAGGGTCCCTAAAATGTGTCATCTCCCTGGCTTGGCCAAGATAGGGAAAAGGAAAGAGCTGTTCCAGGGCCAGCAGTACCCTCATTGTAAACTTTTGTTCACATTTCACAGGTTTCGGTTATTTTTAAACCTTATTCCTTTTAAGAACAATAATGCTGACAGCAGTCAGTATGCTGTCAATTTATGGCAGCTCTGCCAATATAGTCACTTTAAACACAAGTTGGTATATGGAACAATATTTATTTCCTTCCAACTGTTTTCTATGCTTGGTTCCCTTTTCCTCCCCTTTAATTTATCTCATAATTCAAAGAGTAAACCAAAATTGATGGTCTGTTTAGACAGAAATGTACTGAAGGCTGTATCCTTCTGACCTTTCTCAGCATACAAGGAATGTGAACTTACCACCACCATCTTCCCATCAACAAGTCTTCTCTTTATCGTGGTCTCTTTGCCATTCCACTTCTGCACTTGCACCAATGATCCTTTCTCCAAGGTCACAACACTCTGCAAAGTCCAAGAGAAGAGTTTCAAACTGCAGTCTGAGCTTTGCAGATTAGAGTAGCAATTCACTTTATGTTCAGTAAGATATGCTTGAACATATCCATTCTTGTATAATTACATGCTCAGTAACA
Source organism: Pomatostomus ruficeps (assembly GCA_013400735.1). Classification (NCBI taxonomy): domain Eukaryota; kingdom Metazoa; phylum Chordata; class Aves; order Passeriformes; family Timaliidae; genus Pomatostomus; species Pomatostomus ruficeps. Next base: position 3,340 of record VYZT01027969.1, on the reverse strand, counting down.
TTATATTCAGCACTATACTGTTTCTTCTTTTGAATAGTTTGGAAAACTCAAGGTGCACTAAGGGAGTAGGTGAAATTTCTTCTGGTGTTCTTCTAGGAGATTTTCAGACCACTCAGAGATCATTGGCCCCCTTACCTTGACTTTCCGGTCATCTGCTGTTGTTTCATCAAACTGCTGGCCCAGTTTGAAAGAGATGGTTGTATTTTTGAAGGTGCTTTCAGTTCTGATGGTCACTATGTCCCCTTTCATACTGATGATCACATCAGGCCTTGTCAGGCCACCTAGTTTCCGGGTAGCTAAGCCCACTCCTAGAAATCAAAAACAAAACAATCATTACATTCTAGAAGCAAGAAACTCAGTATACTCTCATGAATCTTCAGTGGAAGAATAAGGAAGAGTTTCTTCTTGAATACTTCAATGCCTGATTTAGATGGAATACTAATTCTTTAGATAAGACATTACTGAGACAGAGGTAGGGATGGGAACCTCAGCATTCAGGGTCTGATAGAGTTCACCTTCAGCAAGAAGTAATGATATACACAATTATAGAGGTGTGCACATTTAGCTAAGAAGAAACATGGTTTGTTACAAATCTGCATTAATTTTGTAGAGACAGAACAGGTAGAAAAATTCAGAGGAAGAGTCTGGTTCTCATAAAAATTTGTAAAAATCCTTTTAAACAATCCTTGACAAATCTGAGAATTTGTACCTTTGTTAATAGCTGCAAGGAAGAAACTGGACACTGAATTGCCAATATGTTGGTGCTTGTTCATTAAAACATGATGAAGACTGGGTAATTCCTAAGTTCCTATTAACATCCCTTAAGGATCCTTGCATTTAAACCTCAGTGAAAAGCACAAGTATGAAATATAAGAAATGTTGAGGCATAAGAGTTGAGAGCTGCAAAGAGCTTCCAGGAAAATCCCATGCCAAAAGCCTTTTGCATTGCCTAGTCCTTTCCAGTCCAGTTCACGGGTTGTGAGGCTTGGGGCTTAGGAATGAAGCCACTGGCGATGTGTCACTGCTTTATAAAAGCAGAAAGGGGGTAGCTGTAGTCAGTGCCTTTGTTAATGCTATGCATGCTCAGATTAAAAGATCTGTAAAAAAGGGTGTAAAGTTATCTGCAAAGTATAACACTATTTGCAGTAATTAGTCCATACTAAACAGTTCTGTTCAGATGTTCATAAAAATATCTGCAGCTGGACCTTCATCCCACATTCACTCTGGTTAATTAATTAACTGCAATTCTTTTGTTATTCAGTCTAACATTTCAAATAAAGGAAATCAGTGAATCCTTTGTGTAGCAAAAGCAATGCAGTAGCTGATGGTCTGTGCACTTGGCATATAGGAATGAAGCCAACATTAAAATGAAAAACAATGCTTAATTTATTAAATTCCTGGCATTCTTCAGTAACAGATAGATTCATTCATAGTATTTAGACATCTGAAACTACAGTGTCATGAGACATCAGCTCCATTATATATTGTAAATTACCATAAGTCACAAGTTTAATAGTGCAATCAAGAGGAACATAAAAAAACTGCATCTCCATAGATTACTCTCATGACAGAAAAACAAATTAGGTCAGTTCAGATCAGTTAGACAGAAGTAAATTTATAATATGAATTCATCACCTACCTTTTCCAATTTAGATGCTAAAGAAAAGAAATTAAATTATGCTAGAAGAGTAATTAAGTGCTTTTTTTGGCCAGAAAGAAGGCACCATCCGTGAGCAAAACCTTCCCAAATCAAACTTACTAACAACAGAAAAAACCCCCCAAACACAGAACATTTCTCACCCAATTCTTTCATATAGTCATCAAAATTTTCACTGGAGATGAGTTTCCAGGTTCCCACAAACCGGTTACACATCGCACAGGCTTTGTGAGGCACTGGTCCTGCAGAGAGAGGCAGTGGCCGCAGCAGCTCTTGGTGGCAGGCAGAGAGGTTGTGTGCCCAACTCTGATTCAATGGTCTCCCTTTAAAGAGGTCTGGTCCCTGTGGCAGTGGGGATGGGCCAATAGGGGAGGCAGTACCAGGATGAGACAATGTGCACCTTGTCTGAGACAGCCGTGCCAGTACTCAGGCTCTGGGTGACGCCTGCCTTGCCTTCCTCCCCTGAATGCACCAGGACACGAGGAGCGCCCAGGGATGGGGATGGGACGTGTCCACTGCACCCCCAGAGTGGCCAGGGCACACTGCAGTGGGGTGTCAGCAACACAGAGACCAGTACAGGAGCACTGCGTCTCTATGAAACCCTGCTCTGACTGTCCTCCCAAGGTTATTCTCCTGCTATCACCATATAGAATAGAAATCTAAAACACCCATCTCATCCAACTGCCCAGCCAGTCCAGGGCTGACCAAAAGTTACAGCATGTTGTTAAGGCATTGTCCAAATGCCTCTTAACCACTGACAGGCCTGGCGATTTGACCACCTGTCTAGGAAGCCTCTTTCACTGTGTGATCATTGTCTCACTAAAGAAGTGCTTCCTAATGACTAATCTGAAACTCCCTTGACACAGCTCTGAACCATTCCCACACATCCTATCCCTGGACATCAGGGAGAAGAGATCAGCACCTTCCTCTCCGCTTCCCATCCTCAGGAAGCTGTAGAGTGTTACCACTATTGTCACCTGTGTGCTAGTCAAATAAATCAAAGTCAAGTGGATTTTCTGAAGGAACTGTCAAGAAGCTGATGTATGAAGTGGTTTGTGGGGATTTTTTTACTTTCATGTTCCATCATGGAAAGGGTCTGTATTTTTTATCATTTAAAGGCAGAACTGACTTAAAATGTTCTATTTTCTCCCTTTGCATCAGAGAAATTATTCCAAGCTGCGGGTTCTTCCCTGCATATATCCCAGACAGGATCACAAAAAGAAGTAGTTGATATACACTGGCTCCCTTTTACAACCAGGCATATTCAGAAGATCAGTGCATCGGTGGAGATCAGCTCTTGTGCTTGACAAGTGGATGGCATGAAAAGAGGCTGAGTCATTAAAGTGCTTATTCTTAGCTCAGAATCACACAATGAGGGGCAAGAAGCTTTGCTGACTTGGGAGGAGGGCATATTCTGTTCTTTTTTTGTCTTTCTGCACATGGAGAGTTGGTCTGCCATAAGGTAAAGGGAAGATTTAAGCCAGCACAATCATATAAGGCATTGCATTCAAACGTGTCCTACTATTGTCAGATTTTCTCAAGTTTCTCTGCTCCCATGAAGAGATTCCACGACCTCCTTGGGTCCATGTCTTGCTTATACTGGGGAGCCCTGAACTGGACCCAGCATTCCAGCTGTGGCCTGATCAGTGCTGAATAGAGGGGGAGGATGTCAGGGTTTGGGAT
>VYZT01027967.1:27469-65498 GCA_013400735.1 Pomatostomus ruficeps | reverse complement strand
ACTAAAACCACAACACATATGTAAAAACAGTCCTGCATAAAATGTGATAACACGTATTTGTGAGTGCTGAAAGCTTGAATTCAATATAAAGTGCATTAGATACATTTTAAATGACCACATACATTACACTGGAACACGATTTATAAAGCCCTGCACACAGTTAAGTGTATATAAAAGTATGACTCCATTTTTAAAATGGGGGTACTGTGCTATTGATGACCAGTTACTGTCATCAGTTACTATTATTTTAATGGCATTTTCTGTGAAGAGAAGGGACACATATTGCAGAAACTATCTACAAGTGTGGTTAGGACCTGATGAAAAATGTTAGCTAAAAAAATCAATAGAATTTTTTTTAAAGTCAAAATATTTTTGCCATTTTTATTTTGGAAACGTCAAAATTTTTCTTAGCTTTCTATGCTTTCAAAATAGAAGAATTTCATAGTAGATCAAAATGAGGAAGAAAGGGCTAAAAGTCTTAAATAGCCCACAACCAAATGGTATTTTATATTAAGATTTTTTTGACTGATATAAAAATGAAGCAGCATGGGATTTCCTTTTATTTTGCAGAAATCCTGTCTTATAGTGGAAAATTTATTTTGACTTGAACTAGCTTAATTTTTTCAATGTTGAGGGTTCAATGACTATATTTATTCATAACAGTAAGTCATATCACAACATTAACATTACAAGACAACTGTAACTGAGTAGTAAATTTAATATCTTTGGGAGTCTAAAGATTAAGGACCTACATATTCTTCATTTTCTCTTCTACTGAGTGTTTTCCTTGGACTACAGAGATTTGTTTTTTGTTTTATTTGCTGTTTTATAACATAAGTGAGAAATAAGTAGCTCAGATACTTCTTCAGAACCTTATCCATTGAAAAATATATATGTATTAGTTTTCATGATGTGCTAAGCCCACTGCCATCATCCAGAAATAGTTGAATGCTATTCCAAGAAGCTCACAATCTAACAGCCAAGAAGACAGAGAGAAGGACAGGAAAAAGAAATGCTGCTTTAAAAGGAAAATTAGTGGACATATTAAAAGTGAAAATATAAATTGCATTATATAAAGACTTCCTCCCTTTACATATGAATGTCAGAACAGCTAGAGTCAGTGAAAAGGTATCACTGAACCCATAGACATCAAAGAGCTCAAGAGGTTATGCAGGCAAAGCTGCCCACAAGTCGGAACAAAGGAAAATAAGAATAATCTCATTATGCTGCTGTGAGGATTATGCAAATTGTACTGTAAGGGAGCTACAGCCAGATTCAGGCCTACAGTTCCTCTGACACCATTTGACAGACTGAAGAAAAAGAGTAGTGAGTTAAATGGAGATGTGTTTGTGAGCATGAGCAGATACAACGTTTCAGTGATTCCCACCTGCCCCATATGCAGGTACACACACACAGAGCATTTAAGTCCCAGGCCAGATCCCACTGCAGCAGCCATGTGCATGCCATCAGCCCTGCACCCTTTTATTACCAAGGCATTTCACAAACTGTGCCCATCAGATCTGTGTGGGTAGTACATGTGGAGGAGGTTCTTCTTCTTCCTAGTTATTGGTATGGCAACAGTTAGTTATATCTTGGTTGCATTCAGAAAATGATAGAAATTCTTTGGCTGGATCACAAACAGGCAAAAAAATGTGACAAATGTTAAAAAGTGTTTTTGTCAGATCATTTTTAATTGGATAATAGCCTACTGCATTATGGTAGGGAATTGCTTTTTTTCCCCAACTGTTTTTAAATGCTTGCTGAATAGTGTCACCCCTGAGATAGAAAAAGATATGTCAACCATATACTGTCTTAGAGCTCCTATTCATATATTAGGTTTACTCCATACAGATAGTTTCTTTATAAGATTTACAGAAAAACAAAATCAGATAAGTTTTCTGCTTTGAACTTTGGCACCTCTTGGAAACCATGGAAGAGAGACCATCCAAGTAGAGTGAAACCTGAGTTTCAGCTTTCTCGCCTCCTCACACAGTGCTAATGAATTGAAGCAGATCCAAACATTCCAATGTTATAAGAAACTGAGCATTTTTTTAGGTCAAAAGTAGCATAAAAATCCTCACAGAATCATAAGAAATATATGGTTTAGGAATAAGGTCTCATAAAGAGCTGTGTTGTGCATCTTGCTTTCTGCAGATGAAATGTCCTGAAATGTCTCCGCTCAAGAAGTCTCTTGATCATCCCAGTCTGAGACAACAACTTGAAAGATGTGACTGTCGTCAATCCTGGTGGAACTGAAACAAAACCTCCATGAAGTCTGTGGAGGTTTGGGTCCAGATATAAATGCTATCACTGAGGGAGAGCTGTGCTGATCATTGCCCAGCCATGCATTGATAGCCACAGTGCTGCAAACTGCAAAGCTTAGGCAAGGCTACCTTCCCTTGACTATCAGGGCATTTATCTACTTCCATCTTCTAACATTTTGGGAAAACTGAATCTTTCCCAGTGATTACATCCTGAATCTTGGGATATATCCAAGATGCATGGGCATGTATGTGTGGGTAAGACATTTAATCTTAGTCCCACAGGCTGTTCCAAAAATCCTTTCTTAAGAGCATGTTCTATCTGCAAGGACTCATCTTGCTTTCTGATTCATTCTGTGAAACACAGATTGGCTAATCAAACTGTAGATTTTTATTATATGGTTAAAGAAGCAGTCCCTTGTTATTTATACCTAATAACACCCTTTTTAGATGATACAGTAAAGTCTACCCTCAGAGTGAATCAGGAAAGGATGAGGAAAATACCATATATCTTCTACAATGTAAATTCTTGTTCTGAAACAAGCTGTTTATAGCATTATACATCTTTTTAACTATATGGCCTTCAGAAACAAACACAGATTTATTTTCTTCTCCAATAACATCCAGCACTCCACATGACTGGGTAAATTCCAGGCTTACTTATACTGTTTCTAACATTACTTCTGCACTGGAAAATATATTTGTTAGATGTTATTTCCTAGACAAAATGGTGCTGATCTGCTACCACCGCAGTAAAAATCATAAACTATGACATAATTAGTTGTATTCACAAGTCTTGCTGATTAATCTTCCCAAAATATGTGAGATGGATGTGTTATTTTTAGAGAATCACTTTTCAGTATATCTAGATACTCAAAACATCAGAGACTAAAACTCAAGTGAAAAATAATCCCTTATTTCTGGGAGCCAGAGAGCAAAGTCTAGACAGCAGTGATCAGGACAAGTAAAATCTGTGTTTAGAGAATCCTTTATTTCCTACAGAACTCTTGTTCATCTCTAGTTATAATAGTAATGCAACTGGCCATCTACAATGTTCTTAAGGCATGGTTCACAATTTTTTTATTGAGTAGATCATTCCTTATAATAGAAAACAAAGGGTGGTTGTGAAGGGCCTGTGGTGAACAAAAGTTATTTCCCAAGCAAAGTGGAAATCAAGAGAGTGGTTATTCCTCAGATACGATTTTTCAGATTGTTAGATCTCTGACTACACATACTAACAAATACAATTTCATAAAACACGAAAAAGAAATCAGATTAATGGGCACTGATCATGCAGGATGGTGTTAGTTTGGTAACAAAAATGTTGGTGAGGTCTTTACATCCTTCTCACATGGAAAAATTGCCCCCGGTTCTCCCAGATGTCAGTGATAGACCTGAGGAAGGTTTATGTGGGGATTCAAAACCAGATATTTTCTGAAGAACTTCTCTGTGCAACCCAGACAAAGGAATATCTAAACCAGCTTCCCATGTGTAGTGGTGCTTGTAAGGGTACTCTGAGGAGCACAGACTCTGAGGTACAGCACATCTGATAAGGACATCATTTTCTCCTGAGCTGCTCCAAAACAGCTTGGGAGATCAGTCAGGTAACTGTAACTGATGTACATATGTTTGTAAAATATTCCTCCCTTACTCCTATTGAAAATCTTCACTGATTGGACTCTTGAAGAACTGGTTGGGAAACAAAATTTTGTTCCATGGGAAATTAGTTTCTACTTCAAAACAGTATGAAAAATTGGAATATCAAAAAAAACTAGGGTGAAAAACTATAAGAAGTTTCAAAATGAAAATGTCAAAGAGAAAAATTACCACACCTCTGATTGGAATAAAAGTTCCTGAGCAACTTGACCTGGTTTTTGGTTTGTTTTTAATTCAAGCAATTATTTGAAACAGAAAAGTATCTTTGTATCACTTTGAAATGTGGAGGGTTTGTTTTGACTACCCAAATTTAATATAAAAAAATATGCATTGAAATTGACATTTTCTCACAGAAAGTTCTTATTTCAGCAAAGTCACATTTTCCAAGAGGAAAAATTTTCAACCTGCTTTACTTGCTTGCCAGGAAATATGTAGCTGTCTAAAACTAGCATCTTACTAAAATTTTTCCAACATGAAAGCTGCTGAAATTTTTCATTTGAAACTTTTAAAATGTTCTGTCAATGAAGAGAATTTGGCTGTGAAACAAAATAGTGCTTATTATAGCACCAACTCACAGAAGTCAGTTGGCACAGTTCATGGCTATCACATGTTCAATTACAGTGGCAAATTCTAAAATTTAAACATCCCAGGTGTAGGAGTTTTCCATTTACTTCGCCTCAGTCAGCTGAGTTCAGTGTGGTGGGATAATTAATTCCCTCAAGTGTTCTGCAAATATTTCAGTCCAGATATAGCTTTACCTCTTTGTGAAAGTGGATGCACTTTCTAATAAAGGTATAAGAGTAAATTGACAGATTAGAATCAATACAAAATCTTACCAAAAAGTCTGTAAAAAAACAGAATATAAATAACATGCTTTAGAAATGTTTGTTGTTACTACAAAATCCAATGCTTCATAAGCAAGATTTTTATACAGTCTTATTTGCAATAATTTTCTGGGCACTAGTTGTAATCAAGCAGAACTCAATGCTTTGGTATACCTCAGTGTTTTGATATCCACACTGAAAGGTTTTACAGTTGTTAATTTTCCATAAAGTGATGAAGATCTACTCTCAAAAAAAATAGGTCTATTTAAGGATCTGAAAGTAGTTGCCTCGAAATTATGAACAACATCATTCTTCCAATTTAAAGTTTTGTTTGTTCTTAGTGCTTTAGCTCCACAGAAATGACTGACCAATACTGCCACAAAGGACTTAATTTTAAAAACTAGGTTAATATTAGAAAATTTAAATTCTGAATTTAGCATTCCAATAGTTATTTCAATTCTCTGAAATCCATTAGCCTCCTTTGTATCAAGATTTATAATTCCACCACTACTCAGAACCTTGTGAATATCTTAGTATGCACATATACACATTTACAAACAATTCTGCAAGTATGAATTCCAGATCGAGCACTTAAGACACCAGTACAGGAAAGAAATAAGTATTTGGAATAAAGCTCTGACATTTCTGGAAAGAAGCTCAAGTGTCCTCTACATGAAAAAGCTGTCTTTATGCCATGTTAACATACAAAGTTAAAAGAAGGGCTTCCCACAGTCATTTAACATATTTCTTGTGGTCAGAGCACAGTTATATGGGCAATTCAGTCATATATTCCCAGGAACACTATGTGTGATGAAGTGAGATCCTGTCTTGGAAGAGATCTTAAAGAATCCTGTGCAGTATAGGATATGAGGAATTCTTTTTGTCTCCAAGTACTGAGATTTCTCACTCTGAATCAATTCTTCCCACAGAATTACCTTAATTTTCTCTCCTGTGAAGTCACTAGGCTAACCTTTGTAACATGAATAGAGGAAGAGGTGATCACTGTTTGACAGCAATAATAAGCGCAGACCCTTAATTTCAATTATGAGGACCATAATTGAAAAACCATAGAAACAGAAAGAATGAAGCAACATTAGTCTAGGTAATATCAAGGTCAGTTGGTACCACAAGCATACAATTTCTGATTCCAGAAAACTAAAAACCTCATGAGGAAAAGGCTGGGAAAGCAATAGTAATAGAGCATGGCATACTAGGGGGATGATGACTGCTTTGTTAACTGGTCTAGGATTACTCAAGGAATTAGAACATATTCAATGGCACTACAGTTGGGGCAAGTTCTACATACAGGTAAAGGAGCAAGCTGTCTGCAGTAGTAGAGGCAGGGACAACAAATGGCTATTAAAGACACAGGAAGCCAGGTCTGCAGCTGTTGCTAAGCAGGAAGCATCAGAGTACGCTCATCAGCTGTGGCTGATGAGCATACTCTCATGAAAGGACAGGAGAACCTGGGATTAGGAACAGAAATATTAGTGGCACCTTTTCCAGGCAGAAGCAGACACTGGCAAAACTGACACTTTATAATACTCCTTTCATTTAAAAAGGGTGTACCGACTTCAAGGCTCTCCTCTGATATTTTGCCTTTACATGGAAGAATGGTCCAAGTTTGAATCTTCCAGGGGATACAATTCAGATATTTCCACATTCCCGAAGAACTTTGAGCTATTTGTGATCATGGTTAACACAAGAACAGACTCTTAAATCTCCTTTTTGATCTTCCTCAGTCTGGGATCACCTTGGGAATAATGTTTCTCTGGCTGCCCAAACTACAGCAGATTCACAAGGACCACTCCACCAGCCCAGAAGGGATGAATCCATAAGGCCGGGGCTCAGATTTCCCCATAATCCAAATCTCCAATTAAGACAGTTCTTTTAGGCAGAATCATGGGGATGAGTGCTGTAAAAGCTGTCTATTCCTGATTTAGCTTTTGTAGCTGTAAGGAGAAAGGAGTAGGAGTCTGTAACAACAGGGATTTGTTTGTACTAAGAGCAGATTTCTCATTATCTTGCACTGTTTGAAAACCTTGGGGCAACTGGACAAGAGGCCAGGGACCTGACCTTTAAGCAAAATGCAATATCAGATAATTACTGCTCTGTGTAAGTCCACTGCTTCTGTCCTCACAGTTTTTCACAAGCTTGGCTGACTAAGAATCTACTTTGAGATTTAACATATTTTAAAAATATTGTATTGTACCTTACACAGAAGTTGATTTATTCACTTTGACTAACTCATGTTCATATTATCAATTTGCAGGTCCCAAGCTATCTTCCAGCTGAACTGTTTTTAGGGATCACACCTTTCCAGCTCCAGTATAAACTAGTTTTAAATTACTAAATAATGATTATTTTTACATATTTTTTTATATCTATATATATGAAAGTAATGGTACAAAATAAATTGTTCAGACTTTGCTAGCTCTGAGCATACACCTATATACTACTCTGGGTATATCAAGATAGAGCCTACCCACAAACGAGACAAGAATTAAAAATGTCTACTTAAACAAAACAAGCTTGCAAATATCTCCAAAATATTCAAAAAATATTTGGAAATTAACAAGTCAGAAAAGTAAAATTAAATTAAATTGCTATCCTTTCCCAAAAAAAATCTTTAAAATGTCTTTAATTTTTAAAATTACATATTTACTATCCAAAAATAATAAAGAGAAATAAAATAGAAACAACAGCATATGAAATTATTATTACTAGTTATAGAGCATTAAAACTCAGTGTATTGTCATCTCAGTGAGTTAAGATAAGGATAATTTTCTCTAAGAACAATAACAAAGGAGCAAATAAAGTACTTATGGTTCAGGTTTCATCATTAGTTTATCTTGATTATTAATTAAGGACACATACACCTCATAGGTCCCTTACTTGTCTGAGGAGCCCACATTCCTAAGAATTGGCTTCTTGTTAAATTACTAAACAGCCTTAGGAAGCCATTGCCTTAGTTTATGAGCCCAGGTTGAAGTGTAAGAAGCAAACATGCAGTGAAAATTTTTGGACCTAGTCAGACTTAATGAGTTCTGTTATGTAAGTTTTTATTGCACACCCTGGGTGAAGTCAACACCATTAAGGACAGAAGGTGGTGTAAGGCAGCGGGCAGGGCTCGAAGGAGCGTCTCCCTTCTGTTAGAATCTGTCTTTTGTCTCCCACTGTTATTGGCTGTTGTAGCCTCAATTTGATTTAGAAACATTGTTTGGAGCCTTTTACTGTGATTCACAATTGAATGACTTTCACAAGCATTTAAAAAAGAAAAACAACAACAAACAAAAACACCAAACCAAAAAAAAAACCCTACCAGGAATCTTAAATGATTTCAGGATTAAAGACTACTTTGTTGAGCCACAGCAACATCCTGCTCATGTGATCTGAACTGAGTGGCTTTTGCTCTTTTCTGCATTCTCCACAGATGAAGAAGCACGTGTCTAGAGTACCCAGATCCATGTATTAATCAAGTGTGTTAGTAACAGCACTACCAACCTCAAGCATGTAAAATTTATGAATTGCTTCTCTCAAAAAAAACCCCCAACTATATTTTTTTAATTATTTATGTACATACTTTTATCTATCACTTTCTGAGCCTTCAGGGTGAAACTGTGCATTGTTTTCAATTGTCTTTGGAAGGAGAAGGTTTAGGAAGATATTAGTTTTTCTGTTTTAAGAAAAGTTGAAAATTCCAGTCATTGGTTTTCAAGTATTATACTTCTGACAAAAATACATGCAATGTCACTCAGACCCATGATGAAATATTAATACTTGCTACTGCTTTTGTAGTAATAGAAATTAGTGGCTGATGTCTCTTCTTATTCTTCAGTTCCATAACCCCTGTAAGCTGAGTAGGAGCATTCCTCTCTATCCCCACATTTCTACTTAGTATAATCAGGAGTTATGCTGGCTAGGAATTGTCTAGCAGTCCGCTAAGTGTAATGACTGATATTTCTGATCCCTGCTAGGCTATGGGACTTTTCCCAAATTCTTCCTGTTTGAAGTACAGCATGTTTAAAAAAAAATCAAAAACTAACAAACCCTCTCAAAAATTATTTTATATTTAAGCTTTTGTGATGAAGGATCCATCTTGATAAATAATTCTGATAGCCAATTATCTTTTCTGAAACAAAACAAACAAAACAAAAACAAACAAAGAAACAAACAAAGAAACAAAAAATACCAAAACCAATCTTTTCATTAATTCAGGACTGAACATATTCTACTTCAATTCAGAGAATGCAGAGAAGGTGTCAGCTGAAAACTGCTTTTCTAACACATTTATCATCCTCTCAATAAATATTCCTTTCACTTGTTCTCAATTTCCAGTACTTCTCTTGACTTCTGGACACATGAAATAGATACATTATTCCAGCAGAAGATGCTTGCACCAGCACAGAGGTGATAGAGCCTCCATGGTCATGGGGTTTGTTTCTATTGTTAAGAGCAGCACCAGAGGTTTTAACTACACTGTCGCATTGAGGGTTCATCTTCAATGCCTATAATTTCATGTAAACAAAGCCCCCTCTCCCTCTTCTCCATCTCTCCCCTCCCTCCACCCTTGATATCAAAGTAATCTCCAGGACCATTCTAATAATTTCTTACTTTCCTTGGTCTTTAAACTTAGTATGATTCTGTTAACGTTATCTTTAATTTGAATTTCAAGTGGAGGTCTTCAATAACAAAATCAAGACAGCAATATTGCTACTCTCATGAAAAAACCCATATACACAAGAAAAAGTACCTCTAAATAGCAAGTTTTATTTGCCTAAACACTGGTTGCATGAATGGTTGGTCTAATCAACCGGTTTGCATACAAAATTGCAATTTTGAAATTATTTTGCACTGAAAGCAAAGTACTTGGTGAAATTCTTTAACATAGCTCTCCATAATGACTTTGTAAATTTCGAAGACAAAAGCCATGAAGCGCTGTAACAAAGTAATTATTTTCATAGTTCTCTTCAGTTTGGCTAGCAGCCATTCTTCAAATTGAGAAAGAAAAGAAAGATCATGTTTGGTATTTTGGAAGTTGAATGACATAACATATATTAGCAGAGCACCTCTATTGCACTGTAAAAACTTGTGTTTAAGCCAGCATTAACCTACTACCTATTTTAGTTGACGGCAGTCGCCTCAACAGAGTAGCATGGGGCTCAACATGGGACTCTTGATAAGGTAATTCGATTATTCTGAGCTCTGTGCTTCTGAGATAGGTTTTACAAGAATAGGAGCAAATACCTGATGAGGCAAATAGAAGAAAACACATTCTGTGACAATGAACAGGACAATAGAATGGAAGGTGTTATGGATCAGCTGTAATGAGGAGAAGAAGAAACAATGACAAACTATGGATTTCTTCATCTCAGCAGGCCAGCCATTTAGGAGGAGGAGGTACAGATTCCAGGCAGAATAGAAATGGTCAAAATGCTATCAGTGCTATCTGCTATTTCCCTGATGAAAGTCAGATGGATGGGAATAGCTGTCAGGTAATCAGGCACTGACGTGCGGATAGCTGAAAGAAGAAACTAATTCCATACTTGAATGGGTAAATTGTCAGACTTTGAGTAGTACTGGAGATCCAGTGAAGAGACAGGTGGTTCACATGGTTGAAGAGGACTCAGTTAGCAAACAAGGAACAATTGCACTTCTATTCTGTGTCATTTCTTACATATGGCTTTCAGAGGGTGTGAGGTGAAGAGAGTTTTTTTCAGTGTTTTGAAACTAAACTGAGGTTAACATGTATGAACCCAAAGACCTCTATGCAGAGCCACCTCTAAGGAATGTCAACTGGTGAATTTAAACGCTTGGCTTAGCTGAAATATAGATGTCATAGGCCTCTAATAACCAGACATCCAGCTAATCATGAAACCTCTCCACTGGCAGAACAATCTTTTCTACTTTTGCACCTACAATGAATGAGACACAAATCCTGTTTGGAGTGCATATATTATTCTAATAACTAACCATAAATAAATATTATTCTCACCTAGAGCTAGAATAAATTGAAAGCAAGTTTTTGATGATACAGCTATCACAGATGAGGGTACTTAAATGATTGACACAACAAGTTAGCCCTTCTCTAAAATAGAATACGATTTGATCCTATTGCTGAATCAGTCTATGTATTTCTTAAAAAAAAGGAATGAAAGCTCTTTCCATTTGTCTTGGGGTGATTTTTTGCTCTGTATTTTTCCTATCACCTGCTTAGGCCCAGGAATGGGTCCTGTAACTTTGAGCTAGCAGGGAGAAACTTGGCATGGTTTGTTTTCATCTCTTTGAGATAAAGCACAAGGTTTTTTTGGTTTTTTTTCTCCTGGTAGTCTGTCCAGCTGTGAGGTAGGACAGAGGGTTTTCTTTTCCTTTTCCCTTCTCACTGGAATTGTAGGGGGGTTTTTGTTGGTTTTTTCCCCCTTTTTTTGGACTGTTCAGCTTGTTTTTTTACCCATCCAGAAAATCAGACCATCTCCGGAAGAGACAGTTGGCAGGACTCTCGCCAGGAGCTGCCGGACCCCCTGGCCCAGCCAGGCCAAACCTTTGGGAGGAGCTGAACCAGAGAAAGGAGAGATTCTAAAATCCACCATCTTTCTCCACAGCAGAGAAGGTTTACTGTCTAATATTATTCAGTTTTTCTCCTTGTGCCTGCATGCACTTTACTTGTTAAATAAACAGTTCTTTTTTTCACTTCTCTCCCAGAAGATTTTCATTTTGAGCCTTGGCTGGGGGAAGGGGCTGAAATTCTGCCTTTTAGAGAAGACACCCCTTCAGAGTCCCCTCCCAAAATTTGTCTCAAACTGGGACACTATTAAAACAACAAATTTAGTTAAAGATCATTGTTTTCAATGGGACATTTTGGACACAAGTGAGTATATTGCAGAATAAGAGAATTGAAAACTTGTGAGGACCATGTCTTCACAACTAAATTCAAACTAGAGTGGGGCCCAAGAGATCTGAGCTAACTCCCTCTGCCACGGATTTATTGAGCAACCCTGAGCACTTAACATCACTCTTACCTGTTTAGTGGTGCAAGAAACACACAGATATAGATGTTTGTTCAGAGAGAAATTACCTCTGAGGGACATCTTACCTTTGTAATCACAGCCAGAGCTCAAGTAATGGAAAAATAGTCTCCCATTTTTCCTTTGCTTAAATAGGGCTTAATTTAGAGTTTAATATAGGAAATGTGTTCGTCCATGTAGAATCAAAGAGTCATAAAATGACAGAATAATTCTGGTTGGAAGGGATCTCAGGAAGACTGTAGTCCAAACTCTCATTCAGAGCGGATTCACCTCTGAGATCAGATTACATTACTCAGAGCCTTATATCCAGTCAGGCTTTGGAAATCTCAAACAATGGGGATTGTACAACCTCTGTAGGCAACCACTGCTTGATTGTCCTCATGGTAAAAAAAGAGATATTTATTAGGTAGAAACCCTTGATAAATCACCGCTGTTTTTTGCCCACCCACCATGCACCACCATGTAGTACCCGGCTCTGTATTCTTGATGTGTTGCAGGTACTGAGCATTGTGGGCGTGGCGGGCAGCCCTTAGGTTCTCCCTGAAACCTTCCTTTGAATAGGTTGAACTAGCCTTGGTACTTGAGTCTCTCCTCACAGACCAGGTGCCTCAGCCCCAACCAACCTGGTGGTCCTCTGCTGAACTTGCTTATGGTGTCTTTCCTATATTGGGAGGCCTAAAACTGGATGGAGTATCTAGATGTGGTCTCACGAGTAAAAGGGAATAATCAGTTCCATCTGTCTACTGCCTGTGCTCCTGATAGCACTATCCAGGATGCTGATGGCCTGCCTTGCAAACGGGGTATTCCACTGGCTCATCCTCAACCCTGAAGGGTTTGATGCTGCTAAATGTGTCAGCCTATTACATCTTCTCATATATGCCAGAATGTATATGCAAATGTGAAAACAGGTGTGCATGTATTGGTTTAAAAGCACAGGTTTCCATCCTTCTGGTACTTCCAATACTGCCTCTCTCAGCAGCACTAGTAGTGCCAGTGGAAGCCCAGCCCATGGGATTACACAAGGATAATATGAAACGATTACTGCTTGTATATCTAACTATCTGATATAAGACAGGGTAGAGATAGTAAATATAATCAACTGTTCTTAGGGAAGGACAGTAATACAGCAGCAACAGGATTTCATTATTTATCTGGCTGGCTACTGGTATCATCACCCAAGTCAGAAGCAAATAAACCAAACATGATTTGGTTGAATCAATGTCCATCTTCATTTGGATGATGGTTTTGTTAAACTTCACTGTTGACCGCTTCACATCCAACTGCTCACTGTCAACCCAATCTGGTGATAATCTAGCACAACCTTTTTTTGTTCCTCTGGATTCATTCTTTAGGCATGAGAGGTTCTATTCTCTTTTAACATAGTTCCATTGAACTCAGCTACCAACTGGGCTTGAGGAATTTCTGTTCACATGTTTAAAGATTGTATACACTTCTGAGTAGTTCAAGATGCTATTGTAAAAAGAATTTTTTAAAAAACAGTAAGAGGAATTAAAACTTCATATGAAACTCCAGTTCTCATGCCTGTCTTGTCCATGGACAATGCTGTTGATGTTAACAGAAAAAATAAACAAGGAAGTGAAGATGAGAATAAGAGGAAGAGAATGTTGGGTAAGAATGAGATAAGTATTGAACTACTTTGTAAACATGTGGGCCATATGGTGCAGATATAAACAGTGTGAGCTTTCTTTACCAACATTATGCAGTCTGTAACCTCCCTTTCAGATAACTCCTCTCTTCCAAATGTTTTTCTTGTCTTTAATACTGCAGACTCTACAGACGTACATGCTTGTATATACCAGAGATAGATTAAGCAGACAAATTTTCTTAAACTACATCCATTTTCTGCTGAGTACCAATAACAGCTGGATTACCTTAAAAATACAATCAACCAAACAAAATAAAACTCTTCTGCCAATTAAAAAAAACCTAAAACCTTAACTTTTACTGAACTTATTGTGTAATGTCTATTAAAGGTATAGATTTTTTGCATAGATTTCGGTTATAATATAACCATTGCTAGACCTGATGTTTGCCATGGATTGCAACTGCAGGGACACATTAAGATTTTTATCTGGTTTTACTGTACCTATGGGTTTGAAAATCCATGCCCAGCTATTTGGCAGCCTATTTTTGATCTCTAGAGTTCTGTGACTAATTTGTTTTAATGGCTTTTGAAGACCCAAGGATTACAGGCGAGTACTTTCAGAAGCAAATTACATGCCATCTTAGTCACTATGCTGATAAATATATAGATGATGATGTTGAACTATCAAGTGTTCTTAATGTAGCAAGCACCTGGTTTTAATTCCATCATCTAATATACCATTTTGTCATTAGCCCATCTTTTACAACTCATTTTAGCATTGATACTTCGCAAAATTAATGTAATAATCTTAAAATGTTTGGGGTTTTTTTCCCCTTTGGCCTGTTTGCATTTTTTCCCAAAAGTTTTGCACCAGTGCACACTTCTGCAAGAAGGTTTTCTTTTTCAAATGACACCTGCTGCATTAACCAGCCTATTTCTATTCCAGCCAATGAGTGTTATACCAGTTTGCACAGTATAATGGCCTGCTGCAAAAATGCCCTTTTAGGACTGTCTGAGAAAAGTCTTATGCCCCATTTACTGTGCTTGTCCCTGGTGAGAATGAGAGGACAGTTCTAGAATATTGCCATGTTATTACTTTCTCTCTACCCACAGATTGACTAGAGAGATGCCTTCATCCTGGCAGCTTTATGGTTGAACACATCATGACAACTGCTTAACAAGTCAACATTTTTCCTGCTAGCAAGAAAATTTTAGGGATCTAGCGAGGCTTTGTGTAGTTCAAACCCCCATAAATCAAAGCCACTGTAGAAGTAAAGTTCTGCTAGACAGGTTTGGTACTTACACACCCAGACTGCTTCTATTCATCCTTTTGAGAACAACCAACAAACTTATCAGTGACTGCAGTGAGGGTAAGAACAATCTGGGAATACCATTAGAGTTTACACAACCGTGTTTGTGACATTTTGTCCTGTTGCCTCACTTTCATTTCAGCTGCTGCTCCATTATGTTTCTAAATCAATATCATATTGTTTGAAGGATTATTATATCATCTGTTTCCAGGAAACTTTCAGAATTTTACATTACTTTTTATTCCTGCGATGCACCCAGAGGGAAGCTGAAGCTGTGTAGTCCCTTCCCCCTCACAGGATATTGTGTTAACTACCAAACTGCATGTCCCTGCTTGGGACTTTTTCCAGGAAGCTTAGGTTCATTAATAATTTGAGGACCTTGCTCAGGTAATACAGGTCTATTTTTATATTATTTATTTTAGTTTATTCTATTTAGTATAGACACCTGAGCCTACACTGCATTTCAAGTGCCAAACTTCTGATATTGTTCTTTGTGCCCGTTTTTTGAAGGTACTTACTTTTTTTTCAGATTGTGCAATGCTTGTAAGTGTAAGCAGCTGTATCATGTATACTGAATGCTAAGCACATCCAAACCAGGTTAACCTAAAGGGCAGGTATGCTCTTTGTAACTACATTGTAACTCTGCCCTGTTATCAAGGTTCAAGATACTAAGAATATTCTGGGACAGTTCTGCGCAGTTTATATTCTGCAATTGCTATTTTAAGACACCTTTCATTCCTTTTTTCCCTCAAAAATGCAGAGCCAAATCCCATTAATGCATGAAATTACAGTAAGATGTAAGCATTATTCTCATTTCCAGCATATAGAACTTTACTTACTATTTCAGTCATTCCTTTTCCTTTTTGATCAAACTCAGCAGTTGTTCAGCAAAACACTAATTGTAGTTTAAGTCTCTGTTCACCTATACAACAGTTTCTAGAAACTGTACCTAGAAACAACCTCACAAAACACTGAGAGCTGATAATAACATAAATCCATTTACCCTAACAGACATTATGTGCTCACAGCCTGTAACCATGCAACCAAATAAGCGTTGTCAGTTTCTAACCACAATTCCTCATTTATATCTTCAGCTTTTTTTAGAAGACAGGAAAGGTGCGGTCAAAACTGATCAAACAGCTTTTTGCAGAAAAGAGTTCACACATCTGCAAAATGAATTCTCAGTCAATGCATGTTTTCTCTATTCTTTCTAGCACCAGTGCTCATGACTAAAGAAACCATTAAAGCCATTAAAGTCTTAGTAACTTGATTTTTTTTTTTTTTTTTGCTTATGAGCAAGCACTGTGGTCTTATTTTATACCCAGCTCCCTCTCCTCTCCTCCATGCTACCCTGGAGAGGCCACAAACCGTGGACTTTATGTCTGAGGGTAGAGATCACAGAACTTATTGCAATCAAGAAATTATACTAATTTATATATGACTTAATGTACACTGTTGTAGACAAAGCCACATTGAACATTCAGAGGTCACTCAAACTCACAATTTTCTGTCAGCTCCGGTCTCACTGCTTTCTTGATAGCTTTTATTATGATAGACAAATTGTTCCAGAAAAGAGGAGTGTTCCTCTTGGGCATCGATCAGTTATACAGTATATGCCAAACATAACTGCTATAAATATATTTTTCATAATCTCTTGAATCTAGCACTGCTTTCTGACTGCTCTTTTCTCTCAAGTCTAAACAAAATTGTGTTTCAATTCAGTAATGTGCACAGTAACTGAAACTCCCATTGCTATCACATAGCTTAGGATGCATTTCTAGGAGTAGGGAAATATGAAGACAATCAGATAATACAGGAAAATATGTCCTGCTATAACTTTTAAATTATTATCTGATCTATTAGTTTTTATCAAATCTAGCTTTATTTTATTTGGCAACAAGAAGCGGTGTAAACCCAGATTAATCAACCAGTTTTGCATTGTTGAAGTGTAGTGCTCAAGCTGGCTTTGTACATTAATTTCCATACCTTACTTCGGTCAGGGTGGCACAATTCACATACACTTACAGAAAAATGGTTTAATTCACTCTTAAAAGTGACCAAAAACAAAGTCACTCAGCTGAAAAGAAACTAGAACGGCATCTCTTTTCAGGCTGATTCCTGCCCTGTCATTGTACAGATCTGAGTGCTGCCGTCTGACATTTCAGGAAAGCATGAGAAGAAGAAAAGCTGAGCTGCTGAGTTTGCATGTTACGTGTAGTCAGAGAGGATTCTCTCACAGCAAAACATTTAACTTAAGAAACAGATGCAAGATATCTCTCAGCAATGTCAAACAAAAGGGGGAAAAAACCCAAACAAACAATTAATTAATGAACCTAGAGCCGAAGGCTAACATGCAAATAAACCAAGTACATAGAATTGATGACAGACAAGCTTGATTTGTCTGCTCTGTGCATGATAGCCCAGCTTTCACCCTGCCTTTCCCTCTCCCTGCCAGCCACATACCAACAAGTGGAAGGGATGGTGGTGGTCTTCAGGGCATTAGCTGTGCCAGTTATTTAGTCCAGTGGAAAGACTGACTCAACAACCAATTCCCTCTTTGTTTGGATGCCCGGATTTCTGTGAGTCCTGTGCATGATAATTCATTTATTGTCCATTTTTCCTAGTATAGAATATCCAGGCTTCACTCAACCTTCTTTCTCTTGCTTTTGTCAGATCTGCTGCCTGACACAATTTGCATTCAAATGTTAGGCTTCTGTCAGCACCGATAAACAGATTTGGTGTTGGTGATGGGTCCAAACTGAAGCCCAGGGCAGGGGCAGCTCCTGGACAGTGGGGTGTCCTGGCATCCCTCCTTGCATGGCAGCCCCACAGAACTCAGCCCCAGGCAGCAACAGGTACACACCCACCTCTGCCCTGAGCCTGTCAGTGCCATGCAATCTCAGAAACCATTTTACAACACATTGCATCTTTGATTGCTATGTGTGAGCATAAAAGATACAATGGAAAAACTTACTCATGTGAAACTATTAAGTAATTTTTTCCCTCTGTCGCCAGTCATTGCTGTGGTAAACAAAATGAGCTGGTAATAGTAACTCACCTTTACTCCTTGCTTTCGATATCAATATTCCATATGACTTCTTTCTTTTTGAAACAGTATTTATGACTTTTTTGTGATTCACTGCAAACCCATGCCAATTTACACCAGAATAGGTGTACTGACTTCAGGGATGATTTTGCAGTTTGCATTTATGCTTAGATTTATTTTATTTAGATTATATTGATGCCTACCTATTCTTTGCAGCTAGATATAAGCAGATTATTGCGTGGATTGTGTTTACAAAACAAATATATCCTCAGTGATAATCTAGGTCATCAATTTTAATCCAACTAATTTCTGGATAGAGCTTCTGATTGAACCACAGTATCTCTATGAAATAGAAAAACAGTCTGTAAGATTTGAACAGAAAATCCACTGTCTCCTTTGATAAATTATTCCAATAGTCCATCAAGCTTGCTTAACATGTATCTCTGTGTCTTGAATTAGTCTTGCCCTCTTAGGGAACACTAGTGGATCTAATCCAGCAGAGTGCAGAAAGTGGATGGTGGCCGGAGCAATTTGAGTGCCTTCTGAAAGGAGACTGTGGTTGTATAATCTGTGTGTTTCTCAGTTGTATAATCTGTGTGCTTCGCAGTAACTTGAAACTGCAGCAGATTCAACCAGCTTCCTTTTAGTAAGTGGTTAACATCTGCCAGGATATTCTATATATAAGCAGTGGTTACATGTGATATGACATAGGTGTCCCTAGTGCTGCATATGACAATAGGGAAAGCCAAAATTACTGTATGCACACAGTGGAAGCAAGAAGAGCTCAGCGTGGGTGGCTATGGGAAGATATAAAGTCTAGTTACATATGCCTGTGCCTTCTGACATGCTTTTGGTGTCACACACCCTTGCAGTAGGTATTCACAATACAGCTCCATGCTCTCATCTGTGTGGCAGTCAGAGCCACATAAATCTATGCTGATTTAGCAACATGCAAACTTTATCACCGTGACACCACCTCTTGAATTGCTGACTGTGTAGACAACCTGAAGTTTACATTCCCATGAACTCCCAGGGTACTGATATCACTGAGAAGTGAAAAAGTGCTGATTTAATTCTCTCTCGTGATTTTATTAGAGGAAACATGGGGACGCAAAATGGAGGCAGCACTTCCCCTTTCCACTGTACCCCACATGAAATCTGCTTGCAGTCATGTTACAAGTGGCTTCAGTTGTGCATTTCCTGCACATCCATCCATGGGGCAGCAGTAGCTAACAGCAGCCAAATTGCCTGTTGTAACAACCTCAGGGCAGGATCTGACCCTGACTTGGGAGCCTAAACACACAAGCAGGACCTTGCTTATCTTCACAATAGCTAAAAATGGTACTTCTAAACACCCTAAAATTGTTTCCTCTTAGCCTTCCTTCTGCCTTTCCTTAGACCCTGATATAGGAAAATCAAACCTGAGAACTATATACACAAGCAACTTTTTTTTTCATTTAAATCACCAGAACATGTTTCACTAGAAAACAAACACAATACAAACAACTGGAACAAGACTGCAGATTAAATCCAATTCAAATGTTGACGTCCTTAGTGTTCACACCCTAGTGCATTGACCACACCTAGCATGACATTTATGCAGATTATTTATTGGACTATGATTTAATTAAAAGCATCTCTGAGGTGACTGCAGTCAGAAATCTGAAATCAAAAACCCCACAGCTTTTAAGCGTCATCAACAGTACCAGAATATATTCATATTGTTCAAAATACACTGACAAGCTCCTATCACATAAAAATAAGTTGTTATGAACTTCTGACTTCAACACTATCTGCAAAAAAATCCACCTTGTTTAAAATCTAGAAGAAGCAGCATGCAGTGTAAACAAAGATGATGTTTGAGTATCAATATTTAATGAAAATATAAAACCTGCCAAGTCAAGTCTCAGATCAATGTATTTTTTTTTTTCCCCCAGCTAAAAAGGAGTTGCTATTCAGGTTCTGAGTCACAAGACTCAGATCTCAACCTTGTTCATTTTGGCTTCATGAACAGACAGAAAAAAATTGCTTTTAAGTCCTCTTCCGCTATCAGAATAGGGGAAAGAGGAAGCAGAATTTGTACTGCGTAGTGGTTTTAAACACAAATATATTGAAATTAATGTTTAGTACATAACTCATTCCAGAAGGAAAGAAAAGTTGAGAAAGACACTGAAAAGTTAGATAAGTGAAGAGATGGAGATTCTGACGGTGTAATAGAACTATAAAACATCAAGTGACCCTTTGTGTCCCTACACTCAGCTTTGGCTTCTTTCTCCATTTCTTTTATCTTTCTGCCTCTTTCAACTTCTACAGTCTTTAATGTTGTTTCCTACCTCACTCATTGTCAGTCAAGCATCTTTCTTTGATTTCAAGCCCTATTTAAAACTCAAAACCTCACTGCACCTTTACTGCCCTCCTCAGTTCTTGTTCACGCCTTCCTTCCCGAACTTTTTTCATGATCTGTGCTATCCAAAGCTCATCTTTGGAAGATTTTTTTTTTTTTTTTTTTTTTTTTTTTTTTTTTTTTTTTTTTTGCAAAACATGGAAGAACAAACCAGTTACTCAAACTTCTGGGAGCCCGAGGGTTTTTGTGGAAGCATTGTGCTACTTACAGCATCTTCCTGAGATAAGTTGCTGTGTCAATAAAGAAGGAGGGGAAGCCAACTGGTGCACATTTTTGGCAGGTAAAATATTCATTCATCAGACCAGAAGGTGATCTTTTTTCCCATTTCTCCACTGTTTTCCAATATCTATTTCAAGATGAGCAAATTGACAACAGCTACCCTGTGGCCTTACCAAAATCTTTACACAGGCTATAAAAGAGATACTATTTGCTCCTTCCACACCCTTGTCCGTCTTCTACAACCATGTAAGGGAGAGAAAGACTGCCTCTTTCTCATCTTCCTTCCTCCTACCCATATTAAGTATTTTTGCAGCACAGCTGAGATAATACCTACAATATGTTGCCAAAAATGAAATACTGCTTTAGTACCCCACAAAGCATGCTTAGAATTTCTCTGTTTTCAATCATTGCACTAAATCTGGTCAGAACACAAAAGTACATAGAATAAGGGAAACAATTACACCATATACGGAGGTGGGAACTTCGCAACAAATTAAACTTGAAGAGAAAAAAAAAGGTAACTCTGCAGTACTTTGAACTTGGCAGAGCAGCAATACGAAAAGTCAGTGACAAATAATTTCTGTGTTGATTAAATCTCCATTTTTAGGAATGTTATCCCAAACTTGAAAGAGAGAAGCCAGTTGAAGTGACCTGAGAGTTTCCCCAAGAATCTCACTTAACAAGCTACAAAGAATTCCAATCAAGCCTTTAAAGTTTACACTCTGATAATACTATGACAAAACATAGTGTGAAAGATACATAAATAACATAAAGGAAACTAAAACTTAAAATAAAATGTATTAATATATTAATATTAAAAAATAATAAATATTCAGTAAAAGTAAGACAAAACCAAAGCAAATATAGCAAATCAGACAGTCAAGGTATTAACAAAATAGCCAAGGGCCTTCACCAAACTCTCTGTCCTTATTACCCTATGTTAAAATATATTTTTTTGTCATGTAATGCACAATAGAAGGCACCATGCAGTTTTCCAGCTGTGCTTTATAACAGTATTTTTTCCTTATCTCTGTCCCTTAAAGAGATTTTTTCTACTTTGCAGTACAACCCATGTTGAAAAAAATGTGGTTTACAGTGCAAAACACTGTATGTAAGGGTTTACAGATCAAAATATGATTTATGTCACAGAAGCTAAGACTTTGACACAGGGAACACAAATAAAAAGTTTTAATAGAGTCATCCATAGTTTAAAACTGTGAAAGTGTATTCTGATGCAACTGAAATCCACAAGACTCCATGTATGCAGTCTGGTTCATTATCTAGCTTGAGGTTAGGAAGAGCAGTTAATTTACTAACTTTTAATTAAATATATATATATAATCATTTTTATTCTGCTATAACAGAAGATTTGTGTTACATCATTGATGACTATTGATGGCAATTCTCAAATAGCAGCCTCCTACCTGGATAAAGATTATGATCAGGTTTTCTTCAGGGCCCACCACCTGACACTCCTTACATTCCTTCCAAACCTCCTATACTTCTCACCATTGTCCCAGCTCTTAAGGAGCAGCTAAATGTGTTACTACACTCTGTAAGCTGCAAAAGCTTTAAACCATGTCAAAACCTAAAATCTTGACTGATTTGTTTGCTCAGTAAAGCTAGGAGCTATAGCACAAACATAGCACAGAAGGCCTCTAACATTTTAAGCAGTGTTGATTAGGCCTGCTCTAAGTAAATAAGTGTTGAAAATGCTGGCAGCTTTGTTTACCCCAAGGCTCTAAATGCTGCCTGCACCTGAGGACCAAAACAATTGTTAGCAGCAATGGGACCAGTTTGCAGCATTTCCCTGTGCTGAGGAGAGCTACGACTCTAGAAATGTTTGACCCACCTCTCTCAAGCAACATCTGCTACCACATTGGAGGAGAGCTAATAGGGCCTGCAATCCTTTCATTTAGAGCAGACTGTGTCTTCTCTCAACTTTATTTTGGCTTTGAATGAAACACTGACCACTTATTTATACAAACAACCAACCTACCCCAAATAATAGTAATATTCCAGAATAATTTTAAAAAAATTTTAAATCCTCTCGTCATTACAAGAACAGAAGAAAGCCACTTCTGGGAAACACAGGACAACAAAAGTGTCATATCCTTTGTGAGAAGAATGGATGAGTTGAAAAACTGAAGTAGCCCAGGTAGAAGGAGCCATTGTTATCATCCTGGGAGGACAGTCACAACAGAGGTTCAGGCACCCACCAGCATGGCTGGCACACTGGATGTGGCCTCATCTAGGTGAACACTGTGTTTCCACAGAATGATCTCTCTTTCTTATTTTTCATCAGAAGAGGCTACAAGAACCCAATACTGAATATCTTAGTGGCTGATCTTTCACCAGGAAATAGCAGGTTGAAATCTCTTACAAAAGGAAACCAGAGTCATGTGCATTATGTAACAGGTGAGAGGTTTAACCATCAGGTTAGTGGTTAAAGAGGACTCTTTCATCATCACAGTTGGGGTTTAGAGTAGGTTTTCTTCAGTAGCCTTCTCTGAATATATGTAGTGGGTTAGATTATTTGGGAGCCAGTTCCTAATTTATGCATTCCAGTAACTCTTTCAGTTCTGTGAGTTTGTCAGTACCTCTGAGCACACTCAGGTCAGACCTATGCCCACTTGCAGAACTCTACCAGTAAGAACAGACAACACAGGTGGCAGGCAATGACAAGTTTGAACTTCCATGTTTTGGAATTAACTACCTACATTCGCAGCCTATAAATAGCACTTCAGCATTGATCCACTTTCCAAACTCCACAGGAGCAAGGTTAGCCTCTGGGGAGGATGTTCACATCTTACAGAATGAAGCTAGACTCTGCTAGAGTAAAGCTTAGGTATATGCAATGTAAATGGCTACTAGATCTTGGCTAGAGGTCACCAGGAGGGTCAAATGAACTATCAGTGAAGACACACATAAATATATGCTTTTCTGGATCTAGGCTCAGGTAACACAAAGAAAAAGATCTAGTTAAGACAATTACTGCATAAGATGCTCCTTACTACAAGTCCATTTCAAGTCTGTCATGTTACAAATTATTTAATATCTCATAAAAGGTTAACTGTCATGAAACAGTTTCTTAAATTGAAGGTTTCCAAGTTATGATCTACATATTCTGCCTAAGCTGCTACCAGCACCTTTAACAGTAGCAAACTGCTTATTGACAGTCAGCTTAAATCAACTGTGCAAGACCTACACTACCAGTGGAGCCAAGAGCACAAACAAATAGAGGCTGAAAACCTTTCACATGGGTGACTGCTTTAGATCACAGGCAGGAGGGCATGTTCAATCTGACATTCCAAAATCCATTTAAAAGGAGTTCTGACTGCAAATGCTGAAGCTTGGGTTATTTCTTATATCCTATGTGCAGAGAAGACGGTCCACTCAAAGCAAGGGTTTTTAAGCATGATCACCAATAAGATTACCACAAGACTTCCAAGTACAAAGAAATTAAAGTCATTCAATCAATGCAGATATACCTAATTAGAACATATTTACATCAAATAAACCTGCATATTAAGACTATTTTTAAAAAGAATTGACTCTTCCAGAAAAGGCCGCTAGTAGAATAAAGACATTTCAAACTGTCAAGATGGATGAGTCCTGACCATATCTATTTTGTCAGCCACAAAACCCTATGCAATATGGCTAAGAAGGTCTCATGCTGTCCTCACCTAACCTAAAAATTCTTTTTAAAACTGGTTTAATTTTTTTTCATTTCTCTATTGGCCCTTTTCAATGATCTCAGCTCTTGTGTTCACTTCATTCTGTCTGAATGTTGTAAATAAGAGTATGTACTTCCCCTCCGATCTGTTATTTCAGTCAAACTTTCATTTCAGAGCTCTGTCTCAACTTTTTCTCCAGGATACAAAGTTTAGGTCTTTTCTTTCCCACCAGTACAGAAATACATCACAGATATTCAACTTTCAGATGCACTGATCTAAAAGTAAGTGTTACTACATAGATGGATAAAATGTTGAAGAAAAATATATTGATCTGTAGAATCAGATTTTATCAATATGACAAAGCTGTCATTATTTCAATATTGCATGTCCCATCTTACATGCCGTCATTATTGCATGTCACATCTTGCATCTCAAACTATTTTTTTCCATAATTTCATGTTCAAAAGAACATTAAATTTGCTTTACCATCATATGACTGGAGGAGATTATGTAGTCTTGGTCTGTTAACCTTAACTTCTTTAAGGCTTTGTTCCTGTTTAGGTATTTAGGTATTTGAATTGTGATAGTTTCCCTGATTTTCTGCAGGTCATTTCTTGAGGCACTTAAGCTGGTAACATACTTCTTCTTGGGAGTGGTTCACAAATAGCCATAGAGGAGCAGGTGCTTGGCAGAGGAGATACAACAAGAGCATAACCTGTATTGTTCTCCACTATAGCACCCAAAAAATTGTCCAGTTGTGGACACTCTCGTGTAACTGAGAAGATGCAGTTGATGACTCCCATCTTGAGACCTCCACCATCTGGGTGAAATCCAAGAACACAAATCAGCTAACATTTCCTCTAAGAGCCAAAACCCAGATATGTCTACATAAGATCCAGTTCCGACTACCACCATAAGCTTAAACACGCCTTTTCTCTGAAAAAAACCCACTAAATAATTATGAGCAATTGCCCTTCTGCCTGACCTTTACAAGCACACAATTTCACCTGTTCAAAGGAGAAAACAAACATAGTCAGAGATTGCTATGTAAGTCTACATACAGGACTTTTAGGCTCATATGTCTTGAAAGCCCTGAGGGCCCAGCAGTCAGCAACAAGACAGGAAGGTTTCCTCTTCATTCAAATTGCTCTTGCAGATCATTTCTCCTTAAATAGGCTGACAAAAATGAAAAAGCGTTTGTATTTACTTTAGCTCTTTCTATTCTAAGCCTTCCAGTCTATTTGTCAGACAAGACCCATCAGATGACCACAAAGCCCTGCCGCACAAATCTGTTGACCAAGTGATCTGTACAGTTCTACTTTACTCTATAGAAACTAACTCCTTCCTCTATGACTACGGTGTTTCAATTAGCTACACAAACCAACTATACAGATAATTCCACTGAATTTTCCTTCACTAAAATAGTGAAGTACTGAAGTACTGTGGGAAAACAAGTACAACCATACAACCCTTACAGACAAAACAGAGTTGCAGTCTGCAACCCAGTTGTGTACACTTTGTAGTACAGAGAGACATAAATCATCACAGATATATGCTTTTATATTTGTACTTGAAAATTAAATGCAGGAAAGAAAAAAAGAAACTAAAAAACAAGGATATATGTGACTATTGGAGATACTGATATAAAACTGAGATCCCAAAGGAAATTTCATAAGCCCAATGGTAGAAGCAGCAGAATATATGGTGCAATGAGAGTTCTCACAAAGGACTGCTTATCCAATTTAACTGCTCTATCATACCTTGTAGAGAAACTGCCAATCAACCTTTCTTTGCATAAAAATTTTAAGGAGGGTAAAAGAAGACATAGCTTTCTTGTAATAGCAAAGAATGTGCAGATACAAGCTGTTTGCTCTTCTCCAGGGAAATTGATCTTAAGATTGCTCTGAAAGAAAGACAATGCAGAACTTGGGAAGTGGCAAGCAACCAAGAACATGTTGTACCCCACTTTGCTCTGTAATCACTCTGTCTAGATGAGTAGGAATAACTAACATCAGAATAGGCTTTTAAAAG
The DNA here is from genome assembly GCA_013400735.1 of Pomatostomus ruficeps. NCBI lineage: Eukaryota > Metazoa > Chordata > Aves > Passeriformes > Timaliidae > Pomatostomus > Pomatostomus ruficeps. The sequence continues at coordinate 39,439 of VYZT01027967.1, read as the reverse complement.
CAGGTTGGGAAATGCAAAGTTATCCTGTTAAAGAATTAGTGCTCCAGAATCCAGAATGAGGCATATTATCCTCCATATGAAAAATACAATGGTTTTTCCTGCCATGCTATCAATAAAAAATTGTCCAATTTTATGAAGTTATTTGTGAAGTTATTTTTAGCATGTTGTGGTGAGAAATATTTTTCATTGTCACTTAAATATTGTTTCCATGGAAATTTTCTCACTGTCTCTTTTATTTGCCCTTACACACAAGAACAATTCTTTTAAAGTCTAGTTATATAGTTACAATCAATTCAAAAATCTCACTGAATTCTTTAGTGGTTCTACTGACAGGGAAGGAGAGAAAAAAAAAAAAAGAAGCAAGAAAGGGAGGAAGGGTGGGATGAAAGGCAGAAAGACAGGAGGAGAAGGAGAAGGAGAAGGAGAAGGAGAAGGAGAAGGAGAAGGAGAAGGAGAAGGAGAAGGAGAAGGAGAAGGAGAAGGAGAAGGAGAAGGAGAAGGAGAAGGAGAAGGAGAAGGAGAAGGAGAAGGAGAAGGAGAAGGAGAAGGAGGAGAAAGAGAAGGAGAAGGAGAAGGAGGGAGGGCTGCTTTTAGACATAACTGATTAAATTCCAACATCCTTCTTCAATCTCTAAAAATGAAAAGAAATAAAAGAAGCACAGGTATAGCTACAACTAAACAGTCTTCTCTGCCATAATAGCTCTAATGTTACACCTGATGAATGACCCAGTTGGAAATAAAAGTGCAAGATAGTGGCTTGAAGAAAACATTAAACAAAATAAGAATAACATCACAAGACCTAAGAAATGCAGAAATTAAAATTGAAACCTAAAAGAAGGGAAAGTCACAGAAATTTCCTGTCACAGATAAGGCATATCAAGCAGAACTTTACATAAAGCCTTGAACTCTTTCTTCCTTAATGTGATTCTGTTTACTGAAACTATAAAATCCTGCAGGTCAACAAGTTCGTACAGGGTTCATATGGGGTACATGAAATTACGGGTTTCAAGCACTTGCTATGCAGTGAAGCGCTAGAGAACAAAGAATGAAAGTACCAGCATGGTTCAACTGTCTCTGCAGAAGGTTGGCATTTGTTTGTCATACTCCTTTCAAAAGCTGGGAGAAGAAAACTCCTTATCACAGCCAGACCTGTATAGAAAGCAGCCTAAACATGCATGTGCACCAGCCTAGAAGGAGGGTTGAGTCTGTGACTTGCTAGCTGGGCAGCCCTCCATTAAAGTTTTGTGCCTGTGGGTTTGTGGTGGGTTAACCCCATCTGGATGAGACAGGTGTCCGACAAGTCACTCTATCACTCCCTTTCCTCAGCAAGAGAGCGTGAGGATTTAAAAAAAAAAAAAAAAAAAAAAAGGTGGAAGAAACCTCACAGGTCAGAAAAAGGTAGTTTATCACAGAATATTCCGAGTTAGAAGAGTCCCAAAAGGATCACTGAGTCCAGCTTTTAAGTAAATGGCCCATACAAGGATCAAATCAACAACCTTAATATTATTAGCACTGTGTCCTAAACAACAGAGCTAATCTCAGGGTTAATAAAGCAAAAGTAAAGGCCATGAACAGAAGCAAAGGAAAACAAAATATTTCTTCTCTACTTCCTATCAGCAGGAGATGTCCAGTCACTTCCTGGGAAGTTAGGCTTCATATGTGCAATGGTTGCTCCAAAGGACAAACCTCATAATGAATGCCTCCATCCCCTTTTCCTTAGCTTTCATTGCTGAGCAAATGCCATGCTATGGAATATCCCTTTGGTCAGCTTGGATCAGCTGTCCTGGCTGTGTCCCCTCCCAAGCCTGCTGGTGAGGGGAGAATGTTGGAGAGACAGCGCACTGCTCAGCAGTAACCAAACACTGGTGAGTTATCAACACCTTTCAGCCCAACACACAGCACAGCACCAGGAGGGCTGCCATGGGGAAAAGTAACTCCATCCCAGCCCGACCCCACACAACAGAAATTTCTGTCCCCTCATATGTGCTGATCAGCCAGACTGAGTCTCCTGCAACTGAAACGCTGTAGGCAAGGGTGGGAACCTTTAGCTGGGATCACTCTTAATGCCTTAAAACACAGGAATGTTGCATGAAGAAAACAAATGTATCAGGCCAAGGATACATAAGATTAATATTGCTACGTTTCACTAGTTGCAAGTTCTTAACACTTTCTGTGTTAAAATGTTTCAGTAGTTCAGAGGTGCTTTCCATATTTCTTTTTTCACCTGAGTCCACCCAGCACAAAAGATGCTTCATTTAAAATGTGATCTAAAAAGGTCTCCAACAAGACCGATTAGAATTTTGGCAATTCTGAAAAATTACTAAGCGAGAATGGATTTTGTTTTCCAAATTAGCAAGGAAATGGAACAAGAAGTTAAATGAACCAAAGACAATATATCACAAGACAAGTAACTTGAGAAGTACTATTTAAATCAAAAGCAGTATTTCATGGGTAAATAGTAACTAACTTGAACTGCATGGAATAGAAGTACTAAAATTTCATCAGTGGTGCTTCTTTTTCTCCCCCCACCCTTTTAAATATATGATGAAAAGTGACAGAGCCATTTTTTGTGTGGAAATTATGAAGTGTGCTGATTAAATATTAAGCATGTAATAAAGAGGTTATGAATTCCCAGCAAGCTGACAGAAATTTAGGTGTCTGAAAAATATATTGCAGAGTTGTGGCTATGAGTTTTCATTTCAGTTTCTTCCTTCTTTTATTTCCCCCTATGATAACTGAACATATGGAGATTAATTTGAGTGTGGGAGTGACAGTGTGGATGTCTAATTAATTACCCTAGAAAATAAAAAATGTTTCTGCCTTACGTATAGAGGCAATTTGGCTAAGGTACTGCCTTACATTATCAAAACTTGTATGTAATATACAGTATTTGGTGTAAAAACTGGACAAAAGGCAGGAAAGTTCAGTTAAGAACCCATCCTATCCATTAACAAACATTTCAAGTTGGAGTAGGATAACTGTGCTGACATGTATATGTTCCAGTTACTGCTTGTGGGCTACTAAAGAACTACAAATATGAATGAGTAAAATAGCAATGAATTTATAAATAACCAAATGTTATGGTCAAACAGACATATAGGCGAGTGTCCTTCTCAGCTTTAGCAGAGGATGTTTTCAGGAGAGGTAAGGGTGAAACAGAATGTGATTTGCTACGCTCATATAGCTCTGGTAGATACTGAATTTACATTTTCAAGATTTAGGTCTTTATGCTTTGTCAGTTCTTGTCTTATTCTTTCCCTAGCATTTGTTTCCCCATAGCATAAACAATCTGGCAGATCATTTTTAGTAAAGAATTTCCTGAAAACTCTTCAGTGTGATGTTACCTACACTATGGGGTTTGTTGTGGGGGTTTTTTTGTTGTTTTTTTTTTGTTGGGTTTTTTTTTTTTTTTTTCTGAAGAGGAGCTGATGGATGTTGTCATTACACTGTATAAGTCCTCTCTCCTAAGAGGAATATTCTAAAGATTTTCAATCTGCTAGGGGAGAAAAAGGATTTTCATGGATAAAGCAGCTCTGACAACATACAAGGAGAGAGTGTCTCTCTGAAAAAAACTTCAGAAACCTGCAGTGGTTTCTTCAGATAGGTTGCAATGCTGATGTGACACAGTGCTCCAAACCATTATATAAGAGGTGCTATCACAGATTTGAGGAGTAGACTTTGCACTACAGACAGGACACTTGAATGACTACGGCAGTCAGGAGTGAGGGATTACGAAACTGAGTAGTAAAAGACCACATAACTTATTTTATAAGACAGGTACAATTAAAGGAAGACAACCTGCTATTATTTGTGCCGTGCGTGGGGTTAGTGGGGGCATGGACCTAATGCAGGCCCGACTACTTCTCTGTCTTGTCGTGGGGAGAAAGAGAATGCTGTATGTGTCCTCACACGGAAGTAGGCTCGCTTCCCACCCACCCATGTCGGGAGAGGGCACTGAATTCTCACCCACACGGATTGGATAGCTCACGCAGTCCAGAGACAAGGGGTCGAGGGCTCCTCATAGGGCTATTCCAGCAAGGTTTTATTTCTGTCGCCGAAGGGAAGGCCAGGGATGAAAGAGAGAGAGGCCTAGGCCAGTGTGGCCTAGGCCTATAAAGGGTACAACCCGAGGGGTGGAGAGAAGGTACAAGGTTCAGTACAGCAGAATGGAGAGAGCGGTGGGGGTGAGGAGTCTACCCAGGTAGGCAGGGTCAGGTTACAGCTGCCTTAGTGCAAATTGATGAGAGATGAGAGGTGTTTCCTCCCAGTGTATCTGGGGCTTCCTCAAACCCTGGTATCAGCCCACCATCAGGGGTTACCTTCATTCTGATCCACCACAACAACAAAGTAGATACTTAAATTATTATCCTATAAAGCATCTCATCATTATCCTGCAGAGGCATAGCCCTCACATGTTTATATTCGCTATGAAAGACAACTTATATTTGATTCAAGTCTTCAGGGACAACATTATTTTTTCTTATGTGTTTTCCATTTCCAAAGGGCAGTTCCCAACAAATCAAATGTTTTGAACCTTGCAAACCTATCATGAAGCATCCAAAGTTCAGGAGAACACTTAAGTGACCATTAAATAAAAGGATAAGAAAGTGTGATGAAAAAGCAAATAGTTTCTCCTGAAACTGGCAGCAATTCAGAGGACTAAAAAAAAAGAAAATATCATGGAAAACTTTTGTGGGTAAAGTAAATTGTTTAATTGCAGGGTTATGCTGTCACTAAATAGGGAGTAGCAATTATATCAAACTATATTCATAAAAATACAGCACTGTTATTAACTTGTAAAATTAAATTTAATGAGTGAACAATATATGAAACTCGAAGTGTAACAAAGAATGACAAATATCACTTTGTAGATTAGATATTATCTTTAGAAATAAGGATTGTAAACTTTATTAAGGACATTTGAATTTTGTAAATTAGAGAACAAACTGATATTATAAATGATTGATACATATTTTCTTTCATTATATCTTCTCTTTGTCAAAGCAATATTAAACCCATTGCTAGGATAAATATTGACTATGAAGAACAGTAAATATCAGAAGAGACAATAATAAAATGTGGATATTTTTCCCTCAGCATTTCTTTAGACTGTAAGAATCTTGACCCTGTCATGTTTATTCTGGTGACTATTGCTTTATTTATTTACCACCTACACTGTTACTATCTGGCATTTAGTAAATTAGCTTTTTTAAAATCTCTTGCACTGACAATCCATTAGAAGGCTCCTGCCTTTTAACCACAATAAAAAGTAAGCACATCATCTTATCAAAGTATACAAACATCATTTAAGATCATCTGAATTCTCATGAAACTTTGATATGTCTTCCATAAGTTTCACAAATGTCACCTTTTACTCCTTCTTTTATTTGATTTTGACAACGTAAAGCTCCTCTTTCACCAGAGACACCTGATTACATTTTGAATTTTTTTTTTTTTGCTTTGTAGTCAGATTTATGCATAACAGGTATCATAGTATAAGAACACTGTAGAATAAAATGAAAGCACCAAATACTAAAAATGATTTCTCCTGAGACATTTAATGTACAGCAAAATATGGCAACTATTCTTTAATTATTGTATTAATTAAACAGATCCTTCAGTCATCAGCTAAATGTACACAATTTAGAAATAACAATAGAAAAGCAAGTCAAAAGTGGAGAACAGATAGTCACTGTCAGGAAGGAAGAAGCATTGTATAAGCAGTGTACAGAAACCTCATGAGTCATGTTTAAAAAAAAAAATAGTAGTAACACAACATCCTAAAACTTTTGTCACTAAAGCCAAGTGGAAACATATGGTACCATACAGATTATGGCATAAAAATGCAACATTTTTCTTAAATACTAATAAAATAGTTTTTACATATAGTTTAGATACATTTGGATTTATTACACCTCTAATATCACTGATGGTTCAAAATACAGACTAAAGGAATTGGAACACAGGTGAATGCATTTTATATGATTAATTATTTGTACTTTTTGCTCAGTTAGTTTTTAATTCCTCTAGACTGATAGAGTTCTTCTAAAGACAGCCCTGAAAAATAGGAGATGGCTGGATTGCACCAGTCCACTAATGAATATCTAAGATACAATGACTCAGGAGCTGCTTGAGATCCATTACCCTTCTAATTTCTCCTTACTCTGAAAAATTAATAAATGTCTTTCTAAATCTCAATACTCTAATAGGTCAATATATACAAAGTGCTAGCTGAGTACAGGTGTGTGGAACCAGGACTTTGTTATTTAATTTTCTTCCTTCCTCCCTCCTTCCTACCACTTCAGGAAAGAAGTGAGCACTCAACAACATTGTTTATCCTTTCCACCCAGTGGGCCATAGGTAAAAAGTGGGGAAGTTGAGCAACAAAATAAGTTGGACCTGCATGGTGATTTCTACTTTAAAAAATACTTGCTGACCCTTGTAACGCTGCTGAAAATGACACACATTATGAGGCTTCAGATCAGATGATTCTTTGGTGTATTTCAGGACTGCGATAAAGTTGAAATATATTAAGAGAAAAACCCCAATAAACATTCATTTTTCTCGTAAGGATGGCAAATAAGTGTACTGCTTTGAATTTTCAAAGGACAGAGTGGAGTTCTGGAAATGGTTTTTAATATTGCATGTGGAAGACAATGTCTATACTGAGAGAGATAAAGAAACTCCCTGACACAACACAGGTAATATAATTTCATGAGTTCCTTTAGGCAGTTTATGTCCTAAACCTGCAAAGGCATGTACAAGTTCAAGTTCATCTACATACCTGTGCTGTCTGGAGCTTGCAACAGAATGATTTAAAAAAAGCCTCTTCTAATATAAGTATGAGATATACATTACATTCATTGATTTTTCGCATGTAATTGTATTTACTTTTGTCAACCATAAACCCAAAAATATTATAAGAATACATCCCAATGTGTAGAACACATTGCAAGAGAAAATAGAAATGTTGTAGTAAACTATTAAAAAACTCTACCCCTCAACCTCAAAAAAAGATTCTGGAGGGAGGCAAAAAATTATGTGATTTTTATCTGTCTCAGTCAACAATGAGAAACTCCACACAGTAAAAGTACTGCAGTATGGGATAAGAGTACTATTATAGCTACATCTCTGAATTTCCTGGCATTATGGTTTTAAGAGAAGTGTTTTATCTTAGCTTTACTTGTCTGCCAATTTAATGTTTCATAGAGTTTTTTTATCTAATTTAGAAAAGAGGAATAGAACAGAGGAAAAGAAAGAAAAATCCAAGCAAACCTTATCTGTACAATGCTATCTTTTTTCTGGCTATAGAGGTCTTAATTATCTCCTGCTGGTTTCATTCCTTATGGTTAACATCCATGGTTTACCATAAGAGTTCTGATTCCTTTTTAAAAACAAACAAACAAACAAACAAAACCCAACATTTTATATAGTTCCCATCTAAAACCATCAGATCTCCTAACTCTAACTTTTTTTCTAAAATGGATATTTTTGCTTGTCTTCACAGCAAAATTAAAATGGATAGGGATATGCATGAGGAAAGAAAGAGTATTAAGAAAAAAAATATTTTGGTTTAGGTAACAAGGTGGATTTTCTAATACTGACAGAATTTATGGTCATTTTACTGTTGTCTTATAATTTTTTCAATTTTTATTTGTTTTGCTAATTATAATACTGTTCTAGAGTTTTAACCAGACAGCTTTTTAGATTAGAAAGCAAGATCTCTATGGGTATACCTTTATATTCATTTACACATACCAGCCACATATTTGAGGGGGATTCTTGACCCTTTTCCAAGTGCTTGCATTTCCCTGTACTTTGACAGATCAATCTTGAACTTCCACAGAAGCACACAAAGGTGGGAAGCAGATGAACATAGAGTGATTACAAAGATCAAAGCTTAAGTCTCCGTGTCATTTTCAGAACAGGTCGTGATAGTTGTGGTGCTTTGACCCTGCAGCTCAAACCTTGTTCTTAAGAAACTCCATCCACTGCATCCATTAATGGACCCATAGTGGTTTTCTTCCTCTGGCTGGCTGCTCTTGCAACACTTTTAAAACCACTGCATATGCTGTCAAGGACATGTCATACCATTACTCTCAACTGTAGTTTCACAGAGCAGCTGTGGGCACTTTCTGCTGTCCTGATGGACCATTCTGAGGGTATGGCTTCATAAAAAAGGCACTGCCAGGGCTTGGGATCTTGAATATGAAAGGCACTGAGAGCTGCTTGAACAGTGAAATAGCCTGGTTGTTTTTAACATCAAGCTGAGTGAAACACAGTAAATAAACAAATTTAAGTTTTACAGTAAATCTAATATTGAATAGATCTTAAAGCTTTTTACATGTATTCATTTTAAAATATCTTTTAGTAATCCAAGATATTTTCACTGAAATAGGCATCAGCTTTAGTAATTATTAAGCATGTGCAGCCCTCGCTGAATCCAGTCAGAACTGAAGATAACAAAATTGTCAGTGTTTGGACTGCTGTCATGTACAAAATATTTTCCTATCTTTTAATCCTCTTCTCTCCTAAAACAAACTGTTTTTACTGCTGCCTAACATGTTGTAGCCTGAAGATAACCTACAGCAGTACTACTACTAGATGTACCCATAACATGATATATCCAAGCTCTGGTAGTTCAATACAAGGCTGCCATGTTTTTGTATTGACAAAGGGGAACTCAGAGGAAAATTCTATTGATTTTTTCTACTAGTACATAAGAGCAATGTAATTTATGTTACAAGAACTTTGTTAATTTTCCTCATTTTTATGAGTTGACAAACAACATTCTAAATTATTTTAAAAAGCTTGTTTCTACTTACCTTAATATTTATTATTCTACTATTACCTGATAATAGAGACAATGCCCAAGGCAAGACTTTCTTCTTTTGACTGCCCATAGTGTACATTTAAACACTGCAAGCACACTTGATTTTATATATACACGAGTATAAGCACTTTTTTACATACTTTTTCTGTAATTTATACTACTGTGGAGCATGATTTGTTTTGGAGTTTTGATACTAGATATTTTATTATACCTTTTTGTAGATATCCAAATTTTGACCTTGATAATCTTCTGATCTGTATTTGTAATCTGAAAACAGTTATTCCTGAATAAGTCTTGCAAGGCTGAGCCCAGAGGTTTAAACTGTTAAAAAATGTGCATGAAGTACATCATTAGTAATATTCTTTAAATGAAATTTTAGGTAGGTGGGATAATTCTCTTAGTGTCTTAAAAACAGACAAGATGATTTTGAGCTGTATGCAATCAACAGAGTAAACAAATAATTTATTTGGCTATGTTCTGGTCATCATTTATCGTTGGAATGACTAACTTTTGACTAAGGTAGTAGAAATAAGGTAGTTCATCTTTTCTGTTACTCCTCCTTGAAAAAAATGCGGAATGGGAACTGTTACATCTAATGACTCTGAAATGTTTCAAGCTCATCTTGAACAATAGCAAAGGGGCAGAAATGCTAATGTTTGCTGAAGGAACCTAAAGCTTAACTGAATGCTCTATTTTCTTATCCAGAGGACTTAGAAGTAGCATTACTAAAACAATTAATTTTTCTCCTTAAGAAAATTACCCAGCACTGATGAGATCAGGGAGGGGATACATTTACTCTTCATAAGACCAGTTTTTGTGAGTCAGCAGCATGACTCAGACTGGTCAGTGATGTTGATGTTAACATCAGAGAGAGATAGCTTGGTTACCCCTTTTACTTCTTATCTTAGGAAGAAGAGGAGAAATAAATCAGACCTTTGTCACTTGATCACAGAGGCGAGGAACACAATATTACAATTTACAAACCAGATATTGAGTCAGCATTAACTGGAATAGGTTCACAAAAAGCAGTGAAATCAATGAAGCTTCACAAACTATCAGGTGACAAGAGGCTCTCAAAGACAAGGCCACAATTTCATCAGACAAGTTAGAAGCCTTAAAAAACTAAAAATCTAAAAACACCCACAGTATCATAAACCTAATGAACTAACATTTCTATTTCAGTCCAAAACTGTACATACCATGAACCCCCCAAAGGACTTTTGTAGTTTGGTAATTATAATGGGCACTCCTACGTTTTGAGTCTTGGGGTGATAGGTGAGCTGCAAGAGCAGTGCCAAGGACAGGCACTACGCATTGATGTCTTACAGCGGCTCCTGGGAAGCAGAAACAGCAGCTTATTTTTAACAAACCCTTCTAGTGAACTGGACAAAACTGCTTCCAGGACAGCTTTGCTTGAAACTTTGGCCATCCTTTAGGAATTCAAATTATTGCTATCCTACCCTGCTCTGATTTTCCTTTCTATCTCATGCCTGATCGAATTCCTTTAATTTGTCAAATTCTCCATCAGTTCTGGTTGCTGTTTGTGTTGGGTTTTTTCTCTTTACAAGTAGACATCGTACCCTTGTTCATGAAATACCTTTCTACTCTTTCATCTGCTCTGGGACTGTAATGTTGCTGGGCTGCAGTGGTGCCTGAAAAGAACACGTAAAGAAGAAACAGTTAACATGTTAACGCCAGTGTGTTTTTTTCTGATACATTTCGTATACATTATACATGAAAACAGTACTGTTACTCCTCACATTTCTTTGTTTATTCTTTTAAACACTTACCGTCCCTATCCTGCAGTATCACAGTAAAACCGAATGCAAAAACAAAAAAAAAAAAATTTCCAAAATTGTTGAGAGGGAAATTGAATAGAGAAAATAAAATCAACTACTTGAAATTATCGTATGCATTCTCAAGGGGAAGCACATTATGCACAAATCCTGAGTGCCTAAACAGTCAAGAGAAAAAATTACCAGAGAATTTTGATCTGATAAAAATGCAAATGTTTACAGATAGGCCTCTTTCCTAAAGGTGGGGTGGAGGATTTCAGGATGAAATGATGACACTCTTGTTACACAAGGTCATTGCTAGGCTGGATGGGTGAATGATAGAGCAATTTGGTCATTGCGCCACCTAGAAGATGAGTGAGTGGTCTATTGTTTGTCTATCTAGATGGCTGGTTAGTCTTTTAGACAACAGATTGATCTTTTAGGATGGGCGATACTGGAACAATCACAAGATGCATCCTCCAGGGCCTGTGAGGAATGAGCTCAGGGCCAGGAGCATGGAAAACAGGAATCTTCTCCAAAGTGGACTGAAATGACTGGTCAAACAATAGTTCTGAACTGAGAAAGACAACTGGGAGAAGTGTACCTGGTACAGAAACATTTGATTTTGCAAAACTCGTGGAAGATTTAGACACTCATATCTCCTTGCTCACACACAAATATTGTCCTAACTTCTCATGCTTTTTCTGTGCTCTCCACTTCCATCCAATTTAATAAACTGACCGAGTTTGAACAGGATCACCACTAGCAGCATAGTCAAGAAAACAGTTTCAAAAAAGTTAAGATCTATACATGAACTATGAAAAGCTGGTTTTCTCTCTTCTCAGATCAAGCCCATCATGAGATTTTGCCAAAAGTCAACTGGTTGATACGATATGATGAGGTGGGCACTCAGACCTTGGTCACCCTATTAATTTTTGATCAAATATTTTAACGATCCAAGTACTCTAATTCTCACTTATATTAAAAGTCTTGTAGTAAATAGATGAGATACAGGCAATCCACTTAAATTTTCTGTGACACATTTTCTGTACCTACTAAAATGTGTGATGCTTGTGTCATTAGCATGTTGGTGATGGAATGAGCTGAAGTACTGGTGCTGATTCCTCAAATCTGGCCTCTCCAAATGGTCTGAAAACCACTCTGGATTTTCCTGAAATGGTACTGTTTCCTCTGAAGTTCAATGAAAGACCTCCAGAAATATTCCTTTGTGCATCTTGGTGTTGCATACTTTATACCATTGGTGACCTACATAATATGGAATGTTTTCTGCTAGTCAATTATATGTCCTGATTTTTAGAAACAACAGGAGCACCTATTCTTATTAAAAAAATATTTAAAAAA
>VYZT01027967.1:6265-24473 GCA_013400735.1 Pomatostomus ruficeps | reverse complement strand
GGTCGCGGGGGGTGGCGCGGCCAGAGGGGCTGGGTGCCGCGCTCCCGGGCTTTCGCCGGGTCTACCCGCAGGTAACCGGAGAGTGCACCTGCCCGCCACCGAGCAGCCGGGGCACGGCGTGACCTTGAGGGCAGCAGATGCGAGGCTGAGCCGTCTCGGGAGCGGCACCGCCACACCGTCGGGGGCCCCGCGGCCGGACACGACCGGCACGCCACGTCCCCGCAGCTCCCGGCGAGCGGGCGCGCACACGCCGTGGATTAAAGTGGTGCTCAGTCCCCGCCGCCCGCCGGGCTAAGTAGCCGGGATTAGCCCGCTGCGGCAGCACGCCACCGACATCCTGGGCACTTCACCGCCCCGCGGGGGCTGGGAGCCCGGCACCCGCACCCGCGCAACCTCCCCCGCCGCCTCACTACCTCCCTCGCCCTCCCGCCGCGCCCCCAGGGCGGTGTTTTTGGCCGCGACTGAGTCGTACGCAGCTTTCCGTCGGAGCGGGCGGGCTGCTTTGATTTATCGATGCCTGGCCGGGCTGCTCTTCGACCGACGCGGACGAGGAAGGGATGCGGCACCACTTCGGGTGCTGGGGGAGCGAAGCCCTCGCGGGTGTTTCGCTGCGGGTGAGCCTGGACTGGCCCGGGGCCGCTTCGCGGTGGGAAGCGTCTCTTAACAGCGGTGTCATCCTCGTCCCGGCGGTGTGTGTAACCTTTGGCTGTCGCACCACGTGAGTTTGGGAGCGGGCTGGAGCCTCCGCCGGGGATGGCTGGCCGCTGCCGAGCGCGGGAGGCAGAGCTTGTGGCGGGGCGGAGTGGGGTGGCTGTCCGCGCAACCGTCTGCCCAGGCTTCCTGCCGAGCCCCTCGGTCCGTCCGTGAAGGCTCAAGTCGGAAGAATTTAGGATTTCGAGAGGAAGATCTCACGAAATGCTGTCGGGTAGAGGTGGTCTGTGGTCCTCGGGAGCGTTTCCTTTAGAGTGGCCGTGCGAGTGGTGTTTACTGGGGGCAGGAGGGAGCTCAGCCTGAGCCCGGAGGAGCGTTTAGAAACCGAGAGCTGTGGTTGAGTCTGTCCCAGGGTTCGCAACCTGAGGGGCAGCGTATTAGTACAGCTGTAATGGGAGTTTATGTAGTGCTGTGCATGTTCCATACTCCACATAAATATTTTTTACGTTTGACTTTTTAAACTGTAGCGGGTGGTGACGAGAGACACAAACAGAAAAAAAAAATCGGGTTTTTTTCCTTGTCATTTTAAGATCCACATTGCAGAAGTCCTTAAGTATCTGTTATAGACGGCATTCGTGAATTTGTAACTTCAGTTGCTGAGGCTTTCTTCTCGAGGTCTGTTCAGAAGAAACTGGTGTCAGTACTTTATGCTGTGTCTGAAACCGTCATTCTTAGAATGTTTGCTGGTATCTGGCCTCACAGTGCTTGAAAGGTGACTTGGTAGGTGGATATTCAAATCATGCCCCTTCTTAGAAGTCAAGTTCCAAGCCCGCTGTACTCGTGAAATATCTTTCATCATTAGTGGCTGGCAGTCTTGACTTCCTGGGGAATGAAGAGAGTGTGCCTTTGGAAAACCACTGCCTGTAGAAAAGCTGCTGCATCTCTAAAACGTTCCTGGGTTCTGGTGATTTTGAGTTAAAATAACGGGTTTAAGGACTTGAAAAGGTGTTGGTTAGATAACTTGCCAATTTCTTGGTTTACAGGACAGTGGTAGGTGGTAGCTGCAGCTATAGCCAGGGCCTTTCTTTTCCTCCCTGTTTGTTGGCGCTTTTCAAGGATTTCTTCCAAACACCACAAATCGTGAATTCCAATAGAAGTAAACTTCTGTATCTTTAAACTGTTGGCTCTTCTGATAGGAATAGCTTCCAACGTACTAGGACTTTAATACTTATGACATAATGAATGGAAACTCTCGGTGTCAGTGGAAAAAGTGGTCACTGAATTCAGTGAGAAAAAACTCATACACTTCAATGTGAAATTTTTGGTCTGGAACAGCATCATTGTGTGGTTCAGTTTATTGCTGCTCCTACTGTTGATTATGGTAACCGACCCAGGTTGGGTTAGCTGAAGGAAACGTGAATCCTGTGCTGTGTACAGACACTTGCAGGTTTTCCCAATCAATGTTCCTATGTCGGTGCTAAATTGCAACCTTATTACTTCTATCCACTCAAAGAAAAATGCTTATTTCCATGTGGATCATTAAAATGATACAAGTCGAAACTAATTGTAAAGGGAATTGTGGATATAGCCTTTCTAACCACACATCCTGTTAGTGTTGCATATTAAGCAAACGTGTGTGGGAATTTAAAGCAGAAAACAAGGCTTCTGTCACATTAGCATTGAGTAAACTGTATCGGTTTCTTACACAAAGTTGCATTACATACAGATAGTGGTACAAGGAAAGGATCCCTATTTGTGTAACATATATTCATCTAATAATCTGGGGGTAATCCTGCAAATTAAAATCCACCCTAGTCTAAAACTAGAGTCTGGTTTAGAAAGTCACTCTTTTGTGGACCACAATATAGAGAACTTCTGTCGGCTGTTAAAATTTGAACCTCTAAACTGTGTTGTAAAAAACTTTCAAAGGAAATTGAAAGGCTGGAAAATGTCCTGTAGCAAAGGCACAAAGGTCTAGTAATTACTACTATTTTCTTTATTTTCAACTGTTTATTTGGAAAGAAGAATGTGATAAATGGGAGACAATAATGAGAAGAAGAAAAAAACGGGCTGGATCTGCTAAAGCCACCTCAAAAACAGATGCTTCAGAAGAATTAACTTCACCGACATTTAAGATTCTAGAGCTGGGAACTTACCATTAATTGACAAGTTCAAAATGGATCTGAGGAAACAATCAATAACATGCCACAGGGAGCAAGCCTCCCTTGACATGAGGGTGGACAAGATAACCTGAAGTATCTTCTAACTCAAATTTCTTCCATTAAGGTCGACTAAATATTAATGGCATTCTTTACCACTGAAATGTGACCTCAGTAATGTCTTTCAGTGTTTGAACTGTTTATTTTAATATATGTTCTCTTCTGTTTTTAAAGAGTAAATAATACTAGTGCAAAAAGGAATTCTCATTTTGCTCAGAGTTGAAGTCAGGTTTCAGTTGGCAAAATTTAATGCAGAATAACGAACAGCTATGATTAGACCTGGGCATTTAAAAGTAATTATCTTTTGAGAAATAAGGAAGAGTGTTGGAATCTACAAGAGATCTCTGTTATAGAAATGCATGCTTACTTTATTACAAAAGGATCAATAAAATTGCAGTAATAGTCTTAAATATGTATTCTCTAGTATTTTCTACTTGTCTTAAAATGAGTAATAATAATATTTGTTAAAAGTTGCAGCTCAGGAGATAAGGATCTTTTTCTAGAGAGTATTTTAATTAAAAACTAGATAAAATTTAGGAGTTGCAGTATTGTGCCTAAAAAGCTAAGATTAGCTCTGTCTACTGGCTTTCTGTAGTATGTGCAATAGCCTCAAGTAGGTTTTTTGGGGGTTTTTATTCAAACCTGTTAAATTTTCTCTGAAGACATTTTTTATTTCTTGCAAAGTTTAACAGAAAAACAAGGGAGGCAGCAGAGATGAGGTGATACTGTTGCTGGTTTGAAAAAGAAAAATGAACCTATGATGCTTTATGTAGAGGGTGGATATTTCTCACAAGCATTAAGATCCACTAATTTAATCAAAATAGCTTACTTTTATAAAGATTGGATTCCTTCACTTTTCACTAACTAATGTTAGTGTTCTCCTAACTTAGGTTTCAATTAGCTGAAAAGACCATGTTCATTAATTGAACAGCAAAGTGATAGAAAAGTAAGAATTTTTTGTTCAGGAAGCCCCCCAGACATCTGTTAATGCATGTGAAAAATAAAAATGTGTTCAGCCCTTTCACACAGAAGATGTAAGCAATGATAATAAGCAGTATAGAAGGAGGATTTCCAGGAGGTGTCGTGTACAATGAAATCAACAGGCGAAATATTAAACTAACCTGTCTTGGAACAGTTGCACCTCTTCATGCCAAATGTAATTTCTGCACAAATATGTGGTATTGTCCAGTTTGTCTTTTATTTTTAAATTATCAAGTTTTCAAATACAATTAATTGAAATTAATTTCTAGTTTTCATGAGGGATTTCACTTGATATGAGCAGTATCTTTGAAGGATCTGTCCAAGCTATTCATATTCCAGTAAACATTATGAAAATTATTTCTGCTGCCAATTAGAAGTCTTACTCTAACTGACAAATGACAGCAGGAGGTGTTATTAGTTTAATTTTGGTGAATTGCAAAATAGGTATGAGGCTTTCTCCAAAAGTATTTCAAAGGTCTTGTGGGAGAAGAAATCTAAGGAAAATGTAGGAGGCATTTAAAAAAAATCAGAAATAGTTCTGAAAATAAATACAATTTTTTTTTTTTTTTGTCCGGTAAGAGATAAAATGTAATTGCTGTTACAAAGCAGACAAATAACATCTGCCTTGCCTTTGAAGGGGAATGGCCTGAGAATGAGAATATCTTCCTCGTTACTGGTATTTGCAGGTGTGCTGTGCAGTTAAAGAGTGCACAGATGCATTTTGAGGATGATATTTGATAAACCTTGGTGCTGGCCACTAAGCCTGGCTGGTTCTGCCACTTCCAGCATGACCAGTCTCTGCACTAGGGGTAGCTCTGGCTTATTGCTGGCTATAATCTGATGCTGCTTTGGAGAAGAGAGTTAAGTAAGTTTCTGCATGGCCTCCTATTTACAGTGGACTTCAGTGGTTTCTATGTCTCAATTGTGTTAAAATTGTGTATGAGCTGGATGTTGTCTTAATTCCCAGTGAGCAGAGGAAACACCATGTTCTTTAGACATGCTTCTGGGAGCCTATCACTCGTAATCTGCTACCCTTACTTGTGCCCTTATATTCAGAGAAAGATAAGGTAGCAGCAGGGAAAACAACACTCTTGGGTTCTCACCACTTGGTGTACAGTGTCTGGTCAGAGGAGGCCCACGATGTACCATACTCGGCATAGTTGATAGCAATAAACCCCAGCTCAAGGCAGGAAAGATGATTCAGCCCACTCTGCTTTGAGCAACTGTCTAACTTCTGAGACTCAACCCAAGGGTCATAGTGGTGTGCTCTTTTTCTGCTTATGTCTTCATTAAAGCTTAAACTTTAATATTAATTTTAAGATTTTGAATCAAAGATGAACTTAATCACTTTTACAATACATACACCAGTGAAAGGAAAAATCAAGTGCTCTTCACTGGAGTGTTACAGTTGTGTCCTTATGTAGAGAACACATAACTTTTTTTGCACTTGTTATTTGACCAGTGCCTGGTGGCTTGTCTGCATGGCTCTTTTAGGATTGCCCCTGTGTCTCTGCAAATACAAGGAGGTGTTTCTTGTGGTGTGTATTTTGGCTTCTGGCTGGATTCTAAAGAAATCAAAACAACTGGTGGCTCCATATGGGGATAGGAGGAAGAGTCACTAGCTGAGTTTGATGGAGTTTTTCCACTGCAGAAAGAAAGAACCATAGTGCCATGGTCTTTGTTGAAATAAGGAGCTTAGACCTCTAGCAATAATGAAGCCTTGTAGCTACAGCACACTTTTTTTTTTAAGAATACCTATAGAGTGTTCTAAAAAGTTGGTCACAGTGAATCTCCAAAAGCTTGGAAAACAATTGGGTTTGTATGGTAGGTATTTCAAGAGATAGGAGTCTTTTAAGTGCCCAACAAAACATTTGTTAGTCACTTCTGATAACATGTTTGATGCTTTTTTAATATTCCAAAGTTTTGTCAGAATTTTATGATGGCCTTCTGAAGCTGTTTGTTGATCAGCATAATCCAAGAGACTGAGGACAGGGAGAGCATCATTTGTAATTGCCTATTTGGCTTGTCGCTGTGAGTGCAAAGTTTCATGGGCTGCCTGAGGTGGCCTCATAGCTACTTTAATTTCCATCCTATATTAGACTAACTGCAATGATTCCCACCTCCTTTGTGCCATCTCTGCCCCTTTGAGTCTACCCAGTGCACCACTAGTTGATTTGTTACACAATCTTGGTCACAAACAGGTCTCTCCATGGTGGGAAGTGAGGCTCGCATGAGGGAAGCAACATGAATCTTTGGATTGGTGGTTGGGAATGTTCCTACTTGTGCAGTAGTCATATGAAACCATTCCTTGGACAGTATTAACCTTTTCACATAGGAAAATATGAAGTTATTGTTCTGACAGGTAGAGGGGAGAGTGGTTTGAGTGCCAGCCTTCTACTAATGGTGTTTCAGAAAAGTATATTTGGGTTAAGACACATGAATTGTATTCCTAGGTGGTTTCTGATACTACAGTGGAGGAAAAGAAAATGTACTTCTTGTGTTGTGCATTCAGACCTGCTTTCTGATGTTTTTACATAGAGAAGACTGAGTAGATAGTAACAAGAAATGGGTAGAAAAGGTGGCAGGTATGGTTAGCCCTTAAACTGTCTGAGAAAGGGTGGTGGTTCTGAGTCTCTTCAGGTTATTTAGATATAGTAGAGAGTAGATCAGGATCTTAATATGCATATTGAACAGGAGTTTTTTTACTTCCATCCAGGTGCTACTGCTATCAGTGTTGATATTGCACTTCAAAGTGCTTTATGTTGCTTGGGTCTGCCAATTTTTCTTCACTTGGGAATGAAGCTGGTGCAGAACTTCATGAAGCCTATGGAATTCAGTGCAAATCAATACTTAAATTAGAGCAGTGTCTAGCAGCCTCACTCTGTTGAGGTTGTATGAAACATGAAATGATTTAAACTGGCTGTCAGGGTCTGTGCCAGATGGCTTTCAAATATGCATAGTTGAGGCTGAAAGCTGGAGAGGGTAGGGAAGGTGCTTTACCACAGCTAACACAACTGCTTTACTTCTGCTTTATTAATAACGCAAACCATTTCAGCTTGTGTTCACCTACTTCTGCTCTGAAATCCATGTAGTTAACAGTGACAGTTATCTTTCATATTCTGCAGTGATCTTGCTTTGCATAGTGAAACCTCTTGACATCTTCACATAGTGCCTTCAGATGCATTTTGATAATAGGTATATCTTGTTGTGGTGTCTGCAGATCTAAGGATTTGTTCCTAAACTAGAGCTGTATTTCTAAAGTGAGTTGAAAGAGATTTGGGAATAAAGGACTAAATTCTCTAGGATTTGAGAAAACCATGGTCTCTTTTTCTAGATTTGTGTGTATGTGTGTTGTTTACTGGTAATAGAGTCACTTAAAGTACAGTTATCCTTCGTATAGAATCAGCCACCTAGGGCATACCAGGTTATGGGAACCTTTTGAAAGAACTTCAGTACAAACATGCACATCCAAAATTAAATACCTGCATATAAAGCAGTGGTACAATCTAAATCTTGCTTGTGAGTTAGAAATTAGTGTACGGCTTTCTTTTTTTCTTGTTGATCCTGGTGTTGCTGGGCACTGGACAGCAGCTCCTCAAACCATATTAGCAAAATAGTTTCGAAAAAGTTGTCTTGGTTGTTCCAAGTCTCATACCCTAAAAGCTGGGTTGTGCTGCCTTCTAACACAGGAAATTGGTTTACCAGATGGAAAAACACAAGGGATATATGCTTGAGGGGAGCACTTCATATTTTCTGGGAAGAGAGTAGTAACATTTTTGATAGGTGGACCTCTCATTCCAGAACTGCAACACTGAATTTGCATGGGCTCAGAGTTTTATATTTGCCTTCTACTGCTAGTCAAATCTAAGGCTACAGAAACAAATATGGAGAATAAGGTTATATATAAGCCTGGGCAAAATGCTTTGAACTGGGCAAAGTAAATACATGTTATTTTGAGGCAGTGATTGTAAAACAAACCAATTTCAAGCTCCTGAAGGGGAGCTGCCAAAGGCCCCTCCTGAGCATTACTGTGCTGACAAAGTAAAAACACTTCTGATGGGCTTTCCTCTTCACACTGTTGGCACTAGCTGAAAATGGTGACATGCTGGTAGGGCTACTGCATGGCCTAGATTCCTAGGAGTGAGGGTGAACAGGAGATCTGAGGCTGCCTGGCACCTGTATCCTGCGGTGGGGAGGAGGATGCTTGCAGGAAAGGTCTTGGCCACCCTGCCAGACAGGGAGCCTGAGCCAGCTGCAGGGCTCTCCTGTGCTGGCAAGGGCAGGCCCTTGCTGGGCAGCATGAGCAAAAGCATGACCGTTGGGTTTTGCCTTTAGTTGTGCTCGTGAGGCCACATCCAAAGATAAAGCCTTGTTTTGCACCTCTCTTGACAGCTGAAGAGGGGCTGTCCTGTGGTGTGTGGGGAGAAGTAGAGAGAGAGCTGGCTTTGCTTGACCTGAAAGGGGGAAGGCTATAGAGGGACCCTGGTGATGGTCTGTGGCGGGGCCTTGCAGGGAAGGGGCAGCTAGGCTCATCTTTTTCCCAGGATGAGTGTGGGGGTGTGCAGAAGAGCTTCCATGATTGACTTGAGCTGGTGAGGCCTGTGCTGGCTGGAAGGGGCAGTCCCCGCCACCGTGTGACCTTCAGGAGGAACCGCTGGTGTTACTGCTGTCTTCCTTGTCACTGGCTCACATCTAGGACTGTCCCCTGACCTTGAGGTCAGGTAAGTGGCGGTGCTGGCACAGGGCTGGACCTTCTGGCAGTAGCACAGGCTTGGGTATTCCTAAACTAACTGTGAAGCCATATCCTTCCTCTTGCTCTGACATGGTAGTACAGCTGCTTGATATGCGAGTTCAGCCCAGCCGACTGTGCTTAACTTTGGCAGAGCAATCCTGGCCACTTACATAAGCATCTTAAAAAACTTAAACTAGTCACTCTGGGCTGCTTCTGTCGCTGAAGTGACACAAGCGCATCTAAGATGAGATTCGTGCAACTATTTTAGATCATGCCCTAGGTGGCTAAATTTAATATTTAGATATATATGTTTTAATTTATCCATTGCCTACTTACAAAAAGTGCCTAAAGTGCCTGCCTTAGAGGAAGGTGTTCCCGTTTGGTCAGGTGAATCTTGCATATGATGGGAGGAATGTAAAGTTTTAACCCACAAAATGCACTCAGGCTTCAAAACTTGAGATAGACCCTTCAGGTGGTGAAAACAGGTGATGGGAAAGAGCACAATTTCGACACCGTGTTTTAAAAAAAGCTCTTGCATCTGCTGCATGCTGTCTATTACCAATTATTGAAGTACTAAATCTTGGGGAGTGATTAATGCTAAAATCAGTAGTTGTTCAGCTGTGTACTAATTGGAAGGTTTTCAGGTTAAAAACTGAGATAACAGCAAGCCTCTGTAGATCCCTAAAGGCAGCTGTAGTAATTCTAAAATGTAAAATTGTGTGGAATTTGCTGTAGAAACTTAAGCAAGAGGAAGTATGTTCATGTTTCCAGGGGCTTTTCAGTCCTTTCCCCTGCACCCTACTTAATTTATATAAATGGATCATGTGTCTTAACTAGCTGATTAGAAGCCTAATGTTAGCCTCTCAAATGTAAAGTGTGTTACAAGCATAGTTATTTGGGAGCTTAACAAGGCTCCAGTTTCTGGATGAATTCAAATTTGTGATATATTTCCTGTGAATATGGTTTCATATTTGTGTAACTCAAACAGGTTCAGTGTAGTTTTGTGCCATGTTTTTAGTTGGCACTGGTATTGGATTCTCTGTGTGGTGAGTCTGGTTAGATAACCAGTCTGCCTGAAACAAAAAACATTTTTCCTGTGTGCATTTTTTGTGTACCTGCAGGAACTTCACTGTTGTCAAAAGAGACTGCAATAACTTGGAGAAGGAAAGGATGATCAGAGTGATTGGGATACATCCTGATACTTGATCATCACCATGTTTGTGATGGAAGAAGCATGGTTTTCCTTGCTGTGAGTGCTCTGCATAGAACATACTGAAGAGCCTAACTGAAGTCCTGGGAACCACTCAGACACAGCACACAAATAGAGAACACTGCTGGAGCCCTGATTTTCAACAGCAAAACTGTGAGGTGGCCTTGTTGCATGATAGGGGTAAAACTTTTTAGTCAGTTGTAATATATCATGTAAACTCTGTAAGATGGGAACCAGTTCAGCCCACTCTGACTTACTAATTTTGTGAATCTGCCATGTGAAAAAGAAGCTGAGAAGTGAACACCACTTTCTTGTAGACAAGGAGATGAAACAGCCATCTAACTTGCTGAAGGGTGGTTCTTCTATTTTTAAAACTTGAAACAAGTGAAGGCTAAATTATGTAGCTACAGGCGCATTCTTCTTCAGTAGGTAGTAATCAAAATCTAATGATTCAAGCTGTCAAAGCTTTTTAAAGTTCGTGTGAAGTTTAAGATGATGGAAATTTATCTTTTCTTTGGGAGGAGGAGTGTTTTGCTGCTCTTCTAGAGGAAACTTTGAGACAAAGGCATTTATTGCACTTGTGTGAATTTCTAATATACAGACTTCTAAATAGTGAAACTTAGAAATAACCACCCAAAAATTATTTGATAAATGCTTAAGATTGGAAAGAATTTTATATTAGCTTAGACTCTTACCAACAAGTTGAGAAATGCTGACTTTAAGGAAAAAAAATCCAGTCAATTTTGTAAACTAACAAAGCTAGTGGGTATCTGTTCATGGAGTTTTTGCCAGGAAGGTATGTTGTTCATGTTGGCCTACAGTTTTAGGTTCACCTCCATGAGATGGCAACAAGCTATCAATCTGTCTGCTCAAAGCCTATTCCTCTTTCCAAAACTGTTTCCACAGCCGCCCCTGTGTCAATGCAGTTCGGTCAAAATTGTCAACTGCAAAGCAGGCTGATCAATGGAAATGCTAAATAAAGCCGCAGAGCTCTTGCCTCTGAGGCTGTGTAAAACCAGATTTGCCAGTAGGTGTGTGCCTTTGGGAATGCCAGCAGAAAGGGTCACTGTTTGTTACCTTCTGCTCCAACACTGCTATGAGCCTTCCTGGCTCCTGTGCTGCTGGTCATCTTGAAATCTGAGTTTTCTAGCTTGTCTTCTGGGTGAAGTTGCTTTTTAAGAAATGGATGGCCAAAAGGGTTTAGCTTTTCTGAAAGTGAGAAACAGCAGAAATCATAGGAATAAAAACTTGAATTGCATCTACATGATGGTTCTCGTTGTTGAGTATTTCGATTAGTTTTTTCTTTTTTTTGCACATATGAAGCATCAGGCCTTATGGTACTTGTTAGTACTGTTAGAGTTGCTCCTGCAATATGTCAGGTATGAGATTTTTAAGATGTGACAGGTGGTTGAGGATCAGAAACAAAACACCAACTCTTCTGCCCATTGACATACATGTCTATGAAAGGCAAAGGAAGTTCTTGGCATGCTTTAAACTAAGTGCATTAGATTTGCAGGCACAGCTCTTTTAGTGCTTTCTTGCAAGGTATCTTTTTCACAGCTGATAAGTAAAATGATGTTTGTACTCCCTCTGCTGGCTCTGCAAAAGTAGCTTTCATGAGCTTAAATAGCTGAGTAGCACATCTTACAAATACGCCTGTGTGAAATTCTGAGTTAAGAACAGTTTAATGAATGTAAGAGGGATTTTCCTGAAAAATGGGTCAACAAATAGTTGCTGAAAGCTAATCAGGTGTCTCAGATGCTATCTGCTGATATAATGGTAAACACCAGTGTTGTATATACTTTTGTAATTGTAGTCTGATCTGGTTTTGTGTATCAACAATTGGATGGGGCTATCCATTAAAATACTTGTACATCTAGTCATACATCTAAGCCCCACTTTTATTGGTATTGTGTGCTATATGTACATCAAGAGCTATGATTAGAAGCCTCATGTGGGGGAAGAAAACTTACCTACTTCCATAAATTAGAGTGCTATACACATTTATTTGCTTATTCTGAGACTACTTGTTTCTTTCCATGTGAAGAGATATTCAATATAAAAATTCTCAGCCAGAATGGAAGAAGTCTGGGCTTGAACGAGGTCTTGGTAGTTATAGGTATTATGTACATAATCAAAACAATTCCACTTGGAACTCAATAGACATCTTTACATGCCAATGTGGTTCATTCTGTTATCTTGTTTTCTGATATTATTATTCTATTATTCTACTGTTCTAGTTATTTTTAGTTTGTGGACTTCAGTGACAGTTTAACAGTTTCAGAGAACCAAAAGGATAACCCACCCTAATACACTGGTCAGTAACCAGATAAGTGGAATAATAAACCAAACTGCCTTTTTACCATTTGCTAGTTCCAAATGTCTCTGAACAAGAATCCTTGAGCCTTGTGACGTGGATTATGGCTCCTGGTTGTGAAGTCTGAGGACCTTTTCTGGATCTGCACCATGCAAGGTGCATTTCCTGGAAAGCAGTCTTTTGTCCAGACAGTTTACTTGTATAATTCATGACTGTCAAATATTCCAGAACAGTGAAACTGCTGTGCAAACTCAATTAAGAATTCAGTGCAGCCACTGTAGTTCCTCCTGTTGAATTTTTCTTTGAGTGTACCTGTGGCTTTCTGCAGATGTCTTCAGGCATTGTTGTACTGAGAAGGGACTGTTGGGCTGCAAAAAACCAGGCAGTTGCCCAGGCCTTCACACAGAGGTTGGAACAAGTCATCTTCTCACAGCAGGTGTTTTCCCCCTACCTAATATCCTCCTTTCCCCCCTGCTATTGTGGATTAAATTCTTAAAGTTTATCCTTGTGACATGGCTTATGAGCAGAATTCAGTTTTACTACCATGATCAATATTTTTTTTTAATTGACAAGTAAGTTGACAAGTAAACCAAAACTTGTGGACCTCTATAATATAGGCCATTACTTTTAGCTTAGCAATGTCTGCCTTCAACCCTGGTCTTGTCAAAGAAGGACAATGCAGGATTCTCAGTGCACAGGGAAATGCATCAATTTTTTAGGAATGTCTAATAATATGTTTCAGAAATCTAATTAAGGAGCCAGGGATTCCTGATCTTAAAATATCTTAAAATAATAAAATATAAATAAAAATAATAAAATAGCTTGGTTTAGACT
The DNA here is from genome assembly GCA_013400735.1 of Pomatostomus ruficeps. Taxonomy (NCBI): domain Eukaryota; kingdom Metazoa; phylum Chordata; class Aves; order Passeriformes; family Timaliidae; genus Pomatostomus; species Pomatostomus ruficeps. The sequence goes on along the minus strand of VYZT01027967.1, from coordinate 11,529 downwards.
TCCTGTGGGCAATTTTGCCATGATACAATTGTTTAAATACTTGAAAATATTTGCTCTGTGAAAAATACTTTGTGACAGCTAATGGCTTATTTTAATAATAATTGCTCAACAACAAGGTAATGTTTTAGTAACTACCTACTTTTTCAGTTTTAAGGAAGAAAGCTGTCTTGAAAGCTGTTTAGCTTAATTATGTGCCTAAAGCATCACACATCAAACTAGATTGTGACTTTGATTGACAGCTGTGTAACTGCCTAAAATTGTTTGTTCCTTTATACTCAGTTTGATTCTAGATTCTGACTGTATGCTCTTTGATCACATTGCTGGCTTCCTTTATTAGATAACTACTCTAAACTGTTCAAATACCAACAAAATTAGTTGGCACACCACCACCCCAAACTCCTACCCAAAAAAACCCCAGAACAAAACCCCAAACAAACCAACCTCTACCCTAATTTCATGTTGTATTGGTTAGAGCAAAAGGTTTCAAAGGCAGTGGATACATGTGCAAAAATCTGACTCCTGTATCAGGAGTATGACACACTAAGTAGCAACTTGCTGTTAGCAATCTAGAGCAAGCTACTAGCTACTGGTAACAAGTCTGAGTGCAGCAAAGAAAACTATATATAAATATTCAGTATTATGCATGTGTTTTTTTCTGAAGGTGAACTGGGAACATTGTTTATAAGCTCTGCTGCTATGTCTAAATAAAAGTTAAGGACATTTAGGAGTCCGTTGGTATAAATTTTTGTCTCTCTTAAAGTGTCCCTTTCCTTGGGAAAAGAAGGAAATGGAAAACAAATGTTGTAAAATAATGGAAGTAGAATCAAACTGAGAAGATAATAGGTTAGAGGCCATGGTAGAACTTGGCTGTGCATCTGCTTGTCTTGGTGTACAGATCTGAATATGTGCTTAACTTGAATGAGCCAAATTCATAACAACTTTGAAATGAGGTGTGTGGTTGGTTTTCACTGTGTAGGACTCTCCAATGAGTTTCACTTCATTTTCCTTACCTCAGGTCTGAAAGTGTGAATAACAAGTCTGCTACTTGTTACTAGCAGACTTCCTACTTGCACCACTTTTTTCTAAGTCTTGTCTACCTCAGGTAGGGTTTTTTTGCAAAGGCTACTAAAATAATGCTTAGTTATAGAGGTTTTCAGATGGCTTCTTTCTATATTTCCCTTGACAAACTAATTAAGATAAATCATCCTTAGTGGGACTGAAAAGCAGGTTTCTGGAGAACAGAAGCTGCTTCCTTGTAGTCTGCTTTCTCTTCTCCAAATGCTACATGTCCTTCAAGCTTAAGGATCTGTTGAAAGTGCTGAGAAACCAGCTGATGGCATTCTTTGAGGAAAACAGGGATGCAGGAGTTTGCTTAGGAAAGTCGAGCAGTAGGAACAGAGAAGGAATCTCCCAAAATTACCTTCAGAAAGATTGAGTTCCTAACTGTGGGAGTTTGGGTAATTCATGGTATGTTTTGCTTCATGGTACTGCATCATTGTTTGTTTGTTTCATGATATTTGATCTTCTCACTCACTTCCCTCCACTGGGGAAACAGGCATTTCCCTGAGTGTTACTAACCTCAGGTGACAGGAAGCTCTTTTCTTCCTTACTCTGCTTTACCCGCATGCTACATAAGAGAAATTTGTGAGTTGCAGGGTTTATATTAAAAATACAGTTGGCTTCTGCCTTACCAAGGGTTGATCTGAGAGCCCCTACTTGGCTATATGGCCAAAGAAACTTGTGCTGAGCCGAGGTGTGATACAGTCAGACATGCAGTGGCGCTGGTTCTTTGAGGAAATTTGTTGGAACCCATGAGCTGAACATACAAGTCTTGGTTATTTTGAAGCGTTTGTGGCATCAGAAGTGATAACATGCACAAATTCAGCAGGATGCTTGAAGTTTGCTACTTGAGTGGAGAACCTGATACTGCCCTTCCCAGTTCCCTTTCTTCAGAGATACTGTATGCTTTTGGCATTGCTGGAAACAAAAAGTTGCACACGGTTACAATGTGCCACTGTAAAACAAACACTCGTGGGAAGTAGCTTTATGTAGAAGAACACAATATATCTGACTTTGCTGGGTCAGAATGATGATCTGTAGTCTTCATGGGTCAGTAGACTCTTGGCCCTGAGGGTCAGCTGCAGGCTGAACTCTCAATCCAGAAAACATCTTTTGGAAGGAACGATAATAAGCTTCTCAAACTAGCAATGGCTGCTGAGGATTCAGAGCTACCTTAGTAGAAGACTGACACCTCGCTGTGTATGCTGATACTAGATATGTTCCAGGCATCTGAGCACCTGCTGGTTCACCACGTTGGTTCTGCTGGTCTTGTGCTTCCATAGGGCAGGGGAGTGAAGGCAATCGAATAGTTGATCCTCAGCACTGAGTAGGTTCAGCTGGTTACGATGAAGTTCTTCAAGGTATAGCCTTTCCCTACTGAGGGGAGTTGTGCCAGAGCTAAATAAGACACCTAGCTCACCTCATAATTTGAATGCTTGCTGATTAGACTGGAAGCGAAGCTGTCTGCAAAGTGCATTAGGATTCACTGATGCTACTGAAGACTTAAGACCTTTGGTTTATGGGAAACTGGAGAAGGGACTTCCTTTACTGGGTGGCATAGGTCTTTTAAATATTATCATGGAACATGGTTTGATTTGCATTTTTCCTGAGTTGCCTTTTTTTTTTTTTCTAATTAATTAATCATGCACTGATGTCCTTGTAATCTCAGAAACATAAAGAGTTATGCACAATAAAGTTCTTCACACCTGAAGGCTTCAGAAATGAAGCTGTGATTGTTAATTGCACATAGCCAGTTTGTATAGCAATTTTATGTAGCCTACCAAAACTGAGAAATTAATTACATTTACTAAATCTGCTTGAGCCATTCTCTGAGAGTCAGGTGAATTTGCTTTTCAGTTCAAACAACCAGTGTCTGCCCTTCACTGAAAAGTGATGTACCATGCTATTTGTTTAGTGGCAAGTCACTTGGTTAATTGCACATAGCCAGTTTGTATAGCAATTTTATGTAGCCTACCAAAACTGAGAAATTAATTACATTTACTAAATCTGCTTGAGCCATTCTCTGAGAGTCAGGTGAATTTGCTTTTCAGTTCAAACAACCAGTGTCTGCCCTTCACTGAAAAGTGATGTACCATGCTATTTGTTTAGTGGCAAGTCACTTGGTGTGAAATAACAGAGGGAAGATGAAGCTTTCCTTGAGGGGAGATTTAATGCTATCTTAAAGGTGGCAGCCACATAGTTCCATGATAAAGATGCTGCTAGCATTAGCTGAATGTGTGTCCTGTCCCTTAAGCTGGCATATTCCCATTGCTTGCATGACTTCTACAAAGAAATGAGCCTTTCTGGTGTCTTGCGGAAAAACTTGTTCAGACAGTAGAAATGCTGCTATTTAAATTTCTTCGCTAGGGGGGAAGATTCTTTTTGGACAACAGTTTTCTGCACCACACAGCTACAAGTAGCCCACTCACAGATGTAGAGACATGAAATGCATGGCTACTATCACAGCTAGTGGGAGGGTGGAGCCTTGGGAACATGGCGTGGTGCTTCCTTGCTCCGTGGAGCCTGGAGCGGGGCAGATTTCATGGCTAGGATAAAAATTGTCTGTTTTTAAAGATCACAGAAGTGCATGGAGAAAACAAGAGCAGTGAAAAAAAGAAAAAAAAAATAGTAAAGGAAGAAGTACCAAAACTGTTTGGAGTGCCGTATATCCCATGAGAGACGGATTTAGAGCGGGACCCAAAATGAAGTACCTTCTCTCAGTGGCTGAGGTGCTGTAAAGAAGAGTAGAAAAGCACACAAGAATTTACCGTTCTGGGCCCGGGGTTGCCTGTGTGACTGCTGCAACACCTGACTTCCCATACTCTGTTACTTCATTAATGTGGTTGACAGAGGCGATGGCTTTTCCCAATGCAAAAGGATAAGAGTGGCAGGTATAAGTTGCAGTGCTGTTAGTGTCAGATAATGACAGCTGCTTCAGGACCTCTGCAAGTGGGAGTGTTGCTCCTTGTCACTGTAGCACAGCCGTACCTTTGGTCACCTGAGGATGTGACAGCCTTGCTGCTGTGTTAGGTTCACAAAGTGCTATGGTGGGGATCTCAGCTTTGTGCATTCTGTCTGCTAACACTGCTTATACATTCCCTGTCCACATTAAAAAAATGACTGCTGAGAGAAGTATTTATTATATTGAATGGCGGGCCAGGGATCGTCATGTGTGTACTGATCACAGGGGAGTTAATTTACCATTATTCTACAGACAGGTGCCAATAGCTACATTGCAGTAATGCTTCAATGTGTGTAAAGCCATCCCAGACCAGCAACCAACCCTGCAAAAATGAGAGTTTGGAGCACCTAGAAGTGTGTGACAGTGCAGGAAGCATGACAACTTAGCCTTTAAGTGGGTGTCAGGCTTCAGAAAGATGGACAAGTATTATGAGGACAGACTAGATTTGAAACTTGAGATGTCCCTGAAGGATAAAGCAGTATGTAGCCTTACTAAATGGTAAAATATGTCAGATAATACCATGAGGTGAAACCTACTGAACATACTTCTTACACTGTACCAGAAAGAGGAGGCCCAGTAGAATGGATTAGTGAGCTGAGCTCTCAAAACTTACTAAAAAAGAGCTAAAGGGATGATGGGCATAACCATAATAAAGAATTTTACAAGAGATTTCACACTTGTGTTTCTTCAAAGTTGTATAGTGGATTCTCAAATTCAAGTATTGAGGTTAAAAAACCCTACCAAATCAAAAAACACAAACAAAAAGGACCCCTGAACCTCTTGCCATCACCAGCAGGAGCAGCAAACTTGTGAAGTATTTCTCAAAGGGCTGCCCAAATGTGGATTAGTTATGATATTTGATTTAAAAAACCCTCCATCTCCTTAGGAGGAGAAGATGGCAAACATAATTGCAGTTTTTGAAAGGGATTTTGTCAGAATGACCCTTTAGCCAGTTTATTTGGTGCACTTCTGGCTGGCAAGACTTAATGACATTCAGGGGAAGCTAGCAGAGCTTTCAAAACATAGATTTTTGAAGAAGTAAGGCTCTTTGAGAGCTTGAAGATAAGGGTATACTGTGCTCTGCTATTTCCAGAAGGCTTGTGAAAAATCTTAAGATGAAGATTCTCAGACTGGCTTGTTACAGGACAAGAGGGAAGCTTAAACTTTGCTCACAAGAGGACAAAACATATATCCAATTTAGCATCATGGTGCAGGCTTATTGACATGGGTGACCAGAGCTGAG